>JAQQST010000215.1:0-14369 GCA_028646485.1 Cryptoprocta ferox
ACAAAGGCCAGAGCGGGGGCTTGAACCGGGTCCAACTCCTAAACCCAGTTCCTCCACCAGGCTACACCCCCCGACGCCTGGCCCTGGGCGTGTTGAGCAGGCCTGTGAGGGGGCCAAGTTGCAACGGTCCCCCACACCTGGATACAGCCTTCTGCCCCCCAGACGCCCTGGAAGCCCTGCCCAAGCCGTCTTTCCTTCGAGGCCTGCTGCTTTTCTCTCTTCCTCTGAGCTGCTCTGCCTGTCCCTGGGGCAGTAGTTCTCAACCTTTAGAATCATCTGGAGGTCTCCTTAAAACAGGTTGAGGGTGGGGCGACTGGGTGGCTCAGTGGGGTAAGCGTCTGACTTCGGCTCAGGTCACGATCTCGCAGCTCATGGGTTCGAGCCCCTCATCGGGCTCTGTGCTGACAGCTCGGAGCCTGGAGCCTGCTTCAGATTCTGTGTCTCCCTCTCTCTCTGCTCCTCCCCCACTCACACTCTGTCTCTCTCCACAAACAGGCTACAGGGAGGAGTCAGCGGGATGTCACGTGGAAACGCCTGTACACCGCAGATGCAGCGAATGTCACGCTCTTGCCTCCCCGGCACCAGAGCACTGGAAGGTGTGTGCCTTGCTCTGACCAACGTCTAGAAAGTCTGTGATCAGTGACTGGCATCCCCAGCACATGGCCAGCGCAATGGCCAGGTTGCTTACATCTCCCCTGCCATCCGGCTTTCGCGGGTAGAGGAATTTATCACAAACCCAACACCTGAGTCTCGCCTCCGGCCGCCAGGGGACATCGCCAGCAGCTCCCGCCACATGGCAGCAAAGCTCTCCTTGCAGAGGCACTAGACACTCCGTGTGATCACTCAGCCACCCCTATACATCAAATCCAGGTACAACTGGCACGCACCTGCACCGGGGAAATGAGTGTCACCCACACCCTACCTGTTAGCTGCAAAGCTGAGGACCAAACTGTGAGCATGGAAGATGTCTCCGGAGTTGTCGTGGAAGTGGACGGTGAAGGTCATGGTCATTCCCAAAAGCAGGGCTGCCAGAGCCTTCTTGTTCTGGGTGTGCAGGGCGGGGCTCATGGAAAGCCTCAGATAAGACACGGGAGACACCTGAGGACAGCGAGGGTGTGGGGATGACTGCCCTGGGATCCAGCCTCCCAAGAAGGAGTCACCTGCCCCCAGGGGCGCCCACCTCAGGAGGGACCAGGGGCTGGAACGACTCAGGGGTCACGGAAAGAGAAAAGGCCTTGGTCCCCTGAGTGTCCCAACCTAGCGACGAGAACCCCACCTTCCCACAGCAGGCTAGACTTACTAAAAACAACCCCCCCCAATCTATAAGAATCAAAACCCATGACTTTGAAAAATTAGATCATTATTCACATTTGCCAAAAATATCCCCCGGACTTTCCATCATCAGTTTTCCTTCGAAAACCCGGCTCTCAGGGTGTTTAATGTGGAAGTCGTGCCCGTTTGGACTGCGGAGCAAGTATCAGCCAGGGGCCACCGTGTGCTGGCACGTGCTCCAGGGAAAGGGTTATGGAGCCCAGAAACCCGAGCTCCAGAGAGAGCGGCCCTGGCCCTCCAACCCTGGAGAAAATCTTTCCTGGCCGGAAAGGTAGCCCCTGCTCAAAAGACCCAATCTCTTGGATAAAGGTCGGCGGGTGCAGTGACCAGTACACAGCTGGTGCTCAGTACTTATCTGCTGAAGTAGGAGGAGCAGCGAGTCGCTTTCACTTACTCAAAAACTAGGGTGAAGATTCCCTGCCAGGCGTAATTATGGAAATAAGAAGACGTTAATTAAGGACACAGATCTGTGACTCCGGCAAAATCTCAAAAATGAAGTCATGTATCCTGTCTGTCACCCAGGATTCAGAAAGTGGCTACGATGAGACAGTGGAGGGAAATTCGGGGAGCTGACCCAAGGGCGCTGGAGGATAGAGTCCTCATCACCACGGAGCATGGGATGGGAGAGGGACACGGGATGTGTCATGACGTGACCAGATGACACGACCCAGCTGACCTGGCTTAGGGCTCGGGCCCAGACCCTGACTCTCCACCACTGGGAGTGACTCGCTCAGCATGTCACCTCCATGATGAGTCCCGGGGTCCTTGCCTGTCCATGTTGCCACGTGTGTAATGCAACCATGTCTGTGCCGAGCGTCCAGCACACGCAGTCACCACACACAGGCACCTACGATGTTCCAGGTACCGGCTGCACAGGCAGACACCGGGGTGCCGGTCTCAGCAAATCACGAGCCTCACTGGGCCTCAGTTTCCCCATCTATGAAATGCGGCCACTGCGATCAATAATCTCCAAGCATCTCCAGCTCTGGCATCTAGAAGATTCTATATCTTTCCATCTAGGACCTCCACCCCCAAGTTATTTTTCAATAAATTCTCACCTACAACTTCTCAGCTGGGAGGTGAATGGGTCTATTTTATACCTGAGAGGGGGAATTTTTGACCTCAATATGCTGCTTTTAGTACTCCAAAAAGGAGGAAAACTTGATGCTACCTTTACAGCAAAGAGGATGGTCTGGTTGGCCCTGCAAGGCTCTTGGGCGGGCACCTCGATGGTGGACTTCCCAATCACAGGCCCTGACGTCAGGAAGCCTTTCTCATCAACGTGCACGACAGGAACCTTCTCCGGCCGTCCAGGACGCGGCAACTCAGAGAGGCTTCTCCATCCCTTTGGAAAACAAACAGATTCGGTTTTTCAGAGCGCGGGAGCAGGTCGCAGCCAGGGGCCCGGCATCCCTGCCCTGAGATCCAGCCATCTGGGCTCCCCGATGACTCCTGGGAGAAGAAAAAGGCCTGATCTTAGCCCCACTGTGCAGTAGGACCCGGGTGCGCAGCCCGACTCCACGGGAAAGTTAATTTGGAAAACCGAGGGTTCCAAGGAGAGCGCTGCTTCGGGGAGAAGGGACTGAGGGCCAAGCTCCTCTCACCAGCGGCAGGGCACGTTCGCGCTCCATGACTGTTTCTGGGGCAACCTCTCCCATTTACTGACATAAGGCAGCCAGGCACGGGGGAGAGACGATGGGGCTGAGTCGGGCAGAACCCGAGGGCAAGCAGCTGCGTGCCTCCTCTCTTGGCCTCAGTCTCCCCGACTGTGAACGGGAAGCAATGGTGTTGCCCCGTCCTGTTTCCAAGGGCAGGGAACAGGATGGAAACGGGCTGCTTGCTCAGAGCGGGTTTGTAAAACTATGGATGATCTGCGCTGGGTGGAAGACACATCCCACAGTGCTTCGTGCTTATTACAGAGCAAAGAAACAACAGGAAGCAAAGGTGTTCAGCCCCCAGGGCTCGCCCCCTCCCCTTGCTCTCTGCGGGCAGCCCGACAGACCCTTCTCTGCAGCATGGAAAAGCCCAGCATCACTCCCCACACCCCCACCTGGTGGGAGCACAGGAAGTGCCTGTGCGGTGAGCACATGTGCCGGCCGGCCAAGGGGCTGCTTTCTGTATCAGGGTTTGTCTCCGTAGGGCTGAGCTATTTATAGGCAGAAATGAATTCTTCTTCACTTGGGAGAAAGGAGCCCTTCCATCTAGAAGCACAGACCACAACCACCGACTCCAGAACAGTTTAACAGAAAGCCTATCAGACCCTGTGTGGACCAGACCTATGGATTTGGCCACGGCTGCCTCAGCCCCCGGGGACTGGGAGGCATCTGTGAAAACCTAATGCCACAACACGAGTCCCAGGGCACACATGGAGGGGACCGCGGGGCACCTCAGAGCTCCCTCGTTTGGGACCTGCTTGCTCCGGGATCTCCCGAGCCAGAAGCCTGCTGCCTCTAAGGGCGGGTTCAGACCCACCATCGAAATGCGCTTCCGCACAGGAGCAGAAGTCTGCCCACAGCTCCTTTCCGGTGCTTTCGGGTTTCAAGATTGTTCTTCCACGCCCCAGCTGTGTGACAAGCGCTCCCCTTCTCTGAGTCACATCCTGCCCCGCTCTGTCCCACAGGGAGGTAAAAGTCACTCAGGCCCCTCCCTCTGGAGCTGCCTCCCCAGATCCCTGGGACTGGTGATGGCTCTCTTCTCAAGCAGAGGACATCACAGGGCGTAGATCTGAACATGCTTTCTCCATGGCAGCTTCCTGGGCTACCCCCGAAATACCACTGACCCTTACTGATGTCCAGCGGCATGAAGAAGTAGAATCTGAGAGGTCGCTCTCCATCACACCCACGGAACGACAGGGGCGAGATGACACTAGGAGCTCGAAGCCACTAGGTGGGGGGGGGCGGGCGTGGTGCAGGGGCTCAGAACCCAGGATTGGAAAAGCAAAGGGCACGAGGACGATAGCTCCCACAGAAACACCGTCCTCCCAGTCTCTGTGCATAGGCAACAAGAGGCCTTTTAGCAAGTGGCTACTGACCTTGTCAACCACGTGGACGTACAGCTCCCGAGCTCCCGTCCGAGACGTGGACGGCGGCCTTCGCCGGGGCTGGGAAGGCCAGGCATGGGTCATGGATCACGATGGTGGACACGCCCGGGAGCAGAGGGTACCCCTGAGAGGTTGGGGTGGGGCTTAGTCCTAGCTGCTCACAGCCTGCCGAGCCCTCACTCAGAAGTCCTAACCTGCCCTTGCAGAATCTCAGAACCTGCAAAGAAACCCTAGAGGCCACCATGGTCTCAAGTACCAGCTCTGTGGGTCTCACGCATCCCAACCCTCATCTCAGCGCCAGCCATGTCTCAAGTAGAGACCTTGTGGACATTCTGAGTGGATGGGCATACCCAGGTCGCTGTGTCTGATCTTCACTGCAAAGACACCCCCCCCCCATTTTAAACCTCCTTCTTTCTCTCTCTGCATCCAGGGACCACACATTCAGAAGCATCTCTCCCCAAGCAAACTGCACCACAGTCACTCGCCCACGCAGTAGATGCACTTGCCGTGATGTGCTGTGTTGCTGAGGCGTGTATCTCAACTCGGGGGTCTGGGGGCTGGGCAGGTGGGGGCAAGCCACAGCGCTGCTGCATGAGTCCAGAGTGGTGCTTCCCGTCTCTGACCCTGGCTTTGCTGCCTGCAGTTTGTGGTGTTATAGTCATGGTAGGGGGGATGTTTACAGTGAATGGTTCAGTGTTTGCCAAGCTAGTTTTATTTATCAAGAACCACTGGGAGAAATAAAAAGCAGATTTCTAAGCCTAATGAGACAGCCAAATATGATCACATCACACCCAGGTTAAAATCCTTCAAAGGCATGACTGTTCATTAAGACGCTGTCAGTGGAGCCGGAGGTAGCTGGCGAGTGGGCTTAAGCTGTGATGTCTACTTGTGCCCATCAGGCCCCGAGGGGCTGCCCACGTCACCCCGTGGGCCCCCCCACACCTCAGACTTGTCCCTTGATGGGGAGCCGTTACAGAAGAGTCAGGAGCCTATAAAGACTTCCACGTGTCCCAGGAGCCATCAGCTCCCACCTCCTAGCATAGCGTGCCTGTCGATATTGTGCAGTGGGTCAGGCCGTGCCATGAAAGCGTTGGGGTCTGTGCCCCCAACGAGATTCCATGGAGACCCGGGCTGTGTGACCACGAACCCATGAAGATCACAGGCAGCAGGAAGAACGCTGGGTCGGACGCTGGTGAGAATCCAGCCAGGGTCCCCAGTCTGGAGGCTGTCCGCACGGCCGGGACTGGGACAGGGGCCTCGGTCCACGGGCCATTCTCTGGGGAAAAGCAGGACACATGCAAGTTTAAATCCCGCGGCCCGCACCTGCTCCCCACCTCATCTTCCTTCCTGATGCACTTCCGCAGACTTACAGTGTCACCACGATCGGCTACGCATCGCAACACCAAGGAAATGGGCAGAAACACTGTGGCTCGTGATTTGTTCGCCACGGACTCCCGGTGCCTGGACCGGGACCAGGCACACAACAGGCACCAATCTTTGCGAGATGAACGCGTTAATTAAAGGTATGAAGTGCTTGGCGCACAGTAGGTCCTTCCCCGCTGCTCTTATAATCACATCACTTCTGCTTGAAGGCCTTCGTTTGACATGTAAGGAACTGGTGAGAAGGAAGAAGCCCTAAGTTTAAATCAGGTAAACACTCCTAGGGGCAAACCAGCCAACAATTCCGCACAGCCCTCCATGCACTGCACGCGCATAACAGCCTCCACAACGGCCCTGGTGCGTGAGCTCCGCGGCTCCCTTCCAGGGACGCGCAGAAGCCGAAACATACCCAGGGGCCCTCCTCGCATCCTGAATGTGTATCGATAGGAAAGAAACATTTTCTATGAGCTCATTGAAGAACTGCTGTGAGCCTTCTTGTCTCTGTGATTAAGGGAAATGAGAATGTTGCTAATTAGCAGCTGAAGATGCCAAAGAAACCTGTTGACGATGTCCTTCAGAAACAACTTCTGGGAGAAGCTGCTAGAATCAGTCACAGATTGTCAACGCTCTGCGAGAAACTCCCCAGCAGGTGACGGAAGAGGCGAGGGGAACCACATCCCAATCTCCTCCTCGAGGGCCAGTGGTCTCTGCACAGGCGATGGGAAGCAGAGACCCCAGGGGTCAAGGTGCCTCCGGGACACCTTCTGGGGCAACAGCGACCCTTGTAGGGCCTGCCCCACGGGATGCTGCTGGTACTTCCCCCGAGTGCTAGGCTCGTCCTGGGGGACATGCCTGCAGTGGCCACTCTGTCCCATTCCATAAGGGCCACGAAGGGATGAGACTGTGGGCAAGCGCCAGGCCACAGGCAAGAGAGAACAGTGATAGCTCTACTAGAACCATCTGTAAAATGGGGACATCGATATTGGTTTGGGCTGGAGAATCCCAGCATCAGCTGCTGCTGGAGACCGCACAGGGGTGACCCTAGAACTGTAGCACTGTGGGACTGAACAGGGGTCCCCTGCAGCACTGTGGGACGGAAGAGGGGTCCCTGCAGCACTGTGGGATTGAACAGGGGTCCCAGAGCCTTCTCTGATGTGCAGCTCTGCCTGCAAGGAAGGGTGGCCTGGGTGTCGGGAGGTGAGCGCCCCCCACCCCCGTGGGTCACGCCCAGGTGGCAGGTGGAAAGGACTGTACCTGCACTTTGGGGTGGTTGTACATGGTCACCTCTTCCGGGCTCACCCTCACGTCCTCCACCAGGATGAGCTCTATGGAGGCCGACACAGGCGTGAGAGGGTCGTGCTGAAGGGGTGAGGCAGGGCTGTTAGATCCAAAGGCGATGGCCCAACCCTGGCCAGTCTGCGGGCCAGTCTGCATGTCTCCCCGACCTGTGCCCCAAAAGAGCAGTATTAGAAACCCCAGGTCCTGGCAGCACCCCCGGGCACTCATTGTGTTGGGAACACAGGCCCCAGGAAAACCATCATGCTTCGAGCCAGGCACCATGAGAGTGGTGATTCACAGACACCCCAGGAAAGTGGGGGTGCACAACCAACGACCTGCTGTAGCGCCCTGTGTGAGGCACGGGGACAGGGGCAAACAGCCCAGGCGTGGAGGGGAGGGGGCGAGGAGGCGTCCTCACGGGGGGGGGCTCACAGGGGATGTGGCACAGCCCTCACTCCCGAGGGGGGGTGCCCGAATCCGTACGTGATGCTGCCATGTGTCCTTCCAGGGGCATTGCTGGACCCGACCCAGCCTTGTACTCACACGGGAGCCCCTACCTCACACCCAGCCCTGGGCTTAACCTGGGCATTCGAGAACTGTCCTCAGGTAATGACAAACTTAATCGAATGTCAGGATTAAATTAAAAGGGAAAGTAAAGGAAGAGCCCAGGTCAGAGCATAGAGCAGGCTGTGACAGCCACAAAGGGCCAGGTGGGGGTGGGGGGACCCTCAAGCGAGCAGACGCCCAGAGGGGAAGCCGTGCACGGTGTCACTAGAGAAACTCCCACAGGCCAGAGAACCTAAGTGCAGAGGCCCTGAAGGGAGAGGCCCCTGAGGCCACCCACAGCCAAGGGACTCCGTGCTCAGGTGTGGACAGAGAGGTGTGCTCCTTCGGGCCACCGCCCCCCAGCCAGCCTCAGTGTCACTCCCACTGGGGTCTCCACCTCCTTGCTCCCCACCCAGGGGACAAGTTCAAGCCCCGTATCCTGGCACTTAGGGTCCCTTAGAACCCAGTCCCACCTTCTCCTTCCAGCCATTATCTGCTGCCTTCACCCTATTCAAAATCCAAGTTGGGGTGCACATCGTTCAGCAGAGCCACTCTTGGGGAGCGCTTCCAGCACCCACTTGCCACCCAGGAGCAGTGCCTCTGCTGGGGCCCACGAGATGCTGGGGCAGGGAGGCGAGGGTCAGCAGGCCTTGACCCACGTGTATGCAAACGGGGGCAATACTGTGTATGTGGAGGAGTCTCTGTACTGTAGCAGGGGGAGCGCAGGGGGATCTGAGGCCTTGGGCAGCTACTCTGTGCCTAGGACTCAGGGACTGCTTCCCAGGGGCTGACACTGGGCTGGGCCTAAAGAACAGGAGGGGCCCCCGGTGGCGAGGAGGGAGTGAGAGCACAGCTTCCAGGCAGCGGGCACTGCGGCTGCACAGGCACGGAGGCCAGGCTGCCTGGGCACATCCTTGGGTGGGGTCTGAGGTCAGGGCCAGGCTGCCTGAATGCCCGGCGAGGGGGGCGGGGGGCTGGCAGCCACGAGCCAGCAGGAAGGCGCTCGAGGTAGGGACGGGTTAGTGAACAGAGGCTGTGAGGGGCTCTGGAGGCTGGGAGGCCGGGCAGAACGCGGGCAGAGGCAGGGGGCATCCCTGCCACCGATGGGCCCTGCGACGTACTGGCTGTGCCACTCTGGCAGTGCTGAGGTGGGACTGCTGGTAGCCGGTTGCCGTGGCGGAGAGGGCCGTGGTCCCCGAAGCCTCGTGGACCCAGATGGCCTGCAAGCCTGAGTCCGGGGAGAGGAAAACAGATGTCGGGGTTTTGCCTGGGCAGCAGCGCCCCCTCCTTGCAATCTGCAGTTTATCATCTGCAGGGTCCTGGGAGTACATCACTGGGTCTGCTGAAACTGCATGCACCATGCGAGTTAGCGGGCCCTGAGCCAAAGTGCCTGGGGGGGGGCCGCCGAGGGGTCTGCGAGGGCGGCGTGGCTCCGAGGGGCACGGGTCTCGGAGGCTGGCTCATCTCTTCGACCTGGGCTGTTTCCCCATCCCTGAAATAGGGATTCCGGCGCCTGCCTCACAGAATGTCTGTGAGGGATCAAAGCAGAGCAGCGAGCCTGCTTCCTTTCCGTCCTGGATAAGGGGGAGTCCCAGACAAAAGCTCCCAGTCCTCCTCCACACCCCTGTCATCTGCCTGGGGTCTCACGATGCCGCGTCCTCCCGACCTGGGTCGTCGGGCTCTCCGTGCAGCCTCTTGGGGCTGCTCCCGTCGTCCCAGCCACCAGCTGCATGGGCAGGTCAAGGTTGATGCTGACCAGCGACGGCCTGGTCGACTCCCACTGGATGTTCAGAGAGCTGAAGGTGTCGAATCTGCAGCCCTGCTGGTCGTAGGCAGCCAGGTCCAGCAGAGGGTTGTGGTGACTGGAGACTGGGACCTGCAGGAAGCAAATGTCAGATGTCGTGGCCGAGCCCAGGCCTGGGCGCGGCCACTCTTGACCGTTCGACGCACGCTGAACCTGGCTGAGTGCTTGGGGGTGGGGGGCTCCCTGGATCCTGGTGATGGAGGGGGCCAGGTCATGAACTACTGCTGCCCAGTCTGCTAGATGCTTCACAGCCTGGTCCAACCTGGCCTCTTAGTCCAGCCCGTGGTCCTCAAGAGGGGACATATTTGCTCTTCAAGGAGGCCTTGGCGATAACTGAAAGCATTTTTGATTCTTACAAGTGGGTCGGGGTGCAACAGGCATGTAGTGGGGAGAGGTCAGGGATGCTGCCTAACACTCTATAATGCACAGGACAGCCCGCAAGAAGTACGGATCTGGCCCCAAAGGTCAGGACACCCTGCCCTAGAGCCCAGCCACCCCAGCCAGGCTGCTCTCTCCTTCCTCTCTGGCCTTACCTTTCCAAACCCTTGCCACCTCCTCCCTGCCCCATGCACCTGAAGCTCCTCCAAGAGGAACCCCACCCCCGCCCGGGTTTAATAGAAATGTCAGAACCATTCAGCTGCAAGGCTCCTTCCAGAACCACGTTGTCACCTGATCCTTACATGTCCCAGTGAAATGGGAGCTGTCATCCCTACATTAAGAGTGAGGAAGCAGAATCCCAGGGAAGAAAAAGAACAAATCAAAGGCGACGCGGCAAATGAGTGGTGGGCCCTTGAGAGGTCAGCTCCAAACCCTGAATGACTAACCGCTCTCCCATTCCCTCTTGCTCCCAAGCAAACCCGCCCCTGGGAGCCCAAGCCAAGTCGCCCTCCTTCCTCCCAGAAGCTGGTTCATCCCAATGGCAGGGGGGCAGGTGAAGTAGGGACCCCGAGTCCACAGACATCCCAGTCCTGCTGCCCGGAAGGGAGCTGCAGCCTCTCCCCACCAAGGCACGCCACCCGCTGCCCACAGCTTTAATTTCTCCACCTGTGAAGTGGGAGCCGCAACAGAGCCCAGCCCCCAGGGCTCTGTTTTAAACAAGGGTCGTATGACACCATTATAAAGGGGCTGGCTCCCTGTGATCCACGTGCAGGCAGGGGCACAGACAGTCATGCCCAATTCTCCCGCGCACACGGGGACAGGTCTCAGGACTGGTTGGCTCCCTGTGACCCACGTGCAGGCAGGGGCATGGGCGGTCGTGCCCAGTTCTCCCGCACACATGGGGACAGGTCTCAGGACTGGCTGGCTCCCTGTGACCCACGTGCAGGCAGGGGCATGGGCGGTCGTGCTCAGTTATCCCGCGAACATGGGGACAGGTCTCAGGACTGGCTGGCTCCCTGTGACCCACGTGCAGGCAGGGGCATGGGCGGTCATGCCCAGTTCTCCTGCACGCACGGGCCCAGGACTGAGGACTGGTGGGCTCCCTGTGACCCAAGTGCAGGCAGGTACATGGGCAGTCGTGCCCAGTTCTCCCGTGCACACGGGGCCAGAACTGAGCACTGGACTTCTTTGGTCTTTGCAAGTTAGTAGTGACTGACCTGCTCTGACCCGTGAATGGTGAAATGGGACTTAAACCAATTCCAGAGGGAACACTTTCACGGCCAGGGCACAACCCGCCGGAGTGTGCTGCCTCCTCCTCCCCACAGAGGCGCCCGGCCCCGTCCACTGCGCCGGCAGCCCCACCAACTATGGCCTGGAAGGATGGGAATGAGGACCTGAAGCAGGACACCCACTGTGCTGTGCGAAGCCCCCGGGGTCTGTGCTTGCTCGTGCCTACAGCCTAGCCTTGCCTGTCCATGCCAATGCTGGCATCAAGCTCCTGACCAGCACCACGAGGGCTCTGCCTCAAGTCCTCCTAGCTTGCTCGCCCCCAGAGAACACTGAACCCAAGCAAGCTGCAAACGTCTGATGCAGGTCAGCCCTGTCACCTGGGGTTGCTAGGTTCAGTCAGGAGCTCTAACTACGGCCAGAATGAAAGTGGCCCCACGCTTTCCCCCAGATGCAACCTGGGCAGAAAACTCATGCGCTTCGCTCCCCCCGTTCTCCCAGGGAAGGATGTTAACAGTCTGCACCAATCATGCCTGGACTCTTCCAGTGGGCATCTGAGGGAACACCATTATCCCCATTTTACAAATGGGCAGGCGGAGGCTCAGAGACATTAAGCAAGTTGCCCAAGGTCACACAGGTTTCAGGGTGGAACTCTGCTGGTCTGAATTTTAAAGCCCACAGGCCTCCCCTGTGACTGTGCAGCCTCCCCTGACCATGACGCCTCCCCCCATATGCCAGCCAAGCTGTGGCTCCATCCAAGCCCCCGCTGATCGGTCCCCTGGCACGCAACTGGTGCTCAGCCACAGTGAGCTGAACACAGGCCGACCTGGACAGAGGGCTGAGGTGAGGCCAGAGTCTGGTTCCACTTTGTCACTCTGATGGGTCAGCCCAATTCTGGTGTCTGGCCTCGCCGATGATTTAGTCAGTGAACACATCTCGGGCGGCCTCAGGCTTGGGAGAGGCATAAAATTAAATTGATACTGTGCCCAGGACGCATGGCACGGATATATCTTTCTCAAGGTCCCTGAGTGAGATCATAAATCGTGGGGGTCATGCCTGCTTGGCTCACGGCTTCTGGAAGTCCTGGGCTGATGGATCACGCGGGAACTCTGTGTTTCAAGTCCATTATTTCCTGGCGAGTGAGATCTACAACTCACGCGAGTCAATTCAGAGCCATGCTCTGCTGCCTTGACTGTCATCTTTCCGTCAAGAGAGGCTACCCTGGGCTGACCCAGAGGTCACAGTCAACAGACGGCCAGCCACAGCTCACCTGGCAAATGCCCCACGTGCCAAGACAGGGAAGATGCACACAGACCTGGCTGGTTGTTTCTCTGAAAAGAAGAAGGTCTGGCCAGCCTGGGGTTGGACAGACTAGAGCTGAGGGGGGGCAGACTGCCCTGTGGAGGGGCACCTGCTCTCCAGGTCTGCACCCATGCCCCCATCCCCAGCTCCCTTTCTTCAGCAGTGCCCCGCATGGCTCCTCCAAGACATCTGAGCCTGCAAGTCGGCAGAAACCACGGGGACTCGGGCACAGCGTGCTTATCCCTGTGTTCATTCATGCGTCCCATCTACTGAGTGCCTACCACAAGCTGGGGTCTTTTCTAGAGACCCGCAGAGAATAAGGTAAATGTGTAAATTCACAGCATTGGATGACGTTCAGTGCTTGGGGACGGGGGAACGGGGAACCAGAATACGAAATGCTGACGGAAGGGAGAAACTTTAGGTCTAAAGGCGGAGGACCTTTGCGCCGCCCGCAAATGGTAATGTTTGAATAAAGAACTGACGGAGGCCGGGAGGGAGGCGTGGGGACACAGGAGGGGAGAGAGGCCAGAGGGCCGGCAAGTTGGGGACACACGCAAGACAGGGCATCCACGCACAGCTGGAGCCGGGTGGCAGATTACCGGGGACTGGCACCCAGAGACCGCAGGTTACAGAAGGAGGCTGGCTTCTGCTCTGGGGAACGAGAAGCTGCTGGCTGGGGCTAAGCAGAGCATCTCAGGTAAAAAGCCTAACATTTACCACGGCCGGCGCCTTCCGTCCACTCACGCTTCTCCCCTACGGCCCCAGGGGCCACCGTCACCTGCTCTCATCCAAGGAGGAGTGCAGGCCCCGCTGTCAGCCCTACTGAATTCAGCTGCTGCCTGGCTCATGACCTCACACCCGGGGGACCAGCAGGGCGCCTTTTCCAGAAGAGTCCAGGCTTCGCAGGACTAGAGTAAAGGGGCAATTTGCTAACTTCATGAAAGCGATTTCCAGTGTGAAGCTCTCAGGACATTCACTTCAACGGCCACCAGAGTCGGGGGGAAAAGTCCAGAACACATAGACTCTCAGCTCGGGAACGACGGCCATTGTCTGCTCCCTGCGGTAACACCCAGGCCTGAGCTAGGGGTAAATGTGGCGTCACAGGGACAAGCCTCCAGAGGGGCTCTGGGCTCGGGGCCAGTTCTCCTCACCTGTCAAGTGGGAACACAGGCAGGTGCACCTTGCCGGGCCCCCATGGGGTCGGTGACAGAGAGCCGAGGCTGGGTGCAAAGCATCCTCGTTTGGAACTGATGCCGCCAAGGCACTGACCCATCAGGGACCAGCACCAGGGGCAGCAGAGGGGCTCGCATGCCCAGGGACCTCAGAGCTGAGTGATCAGGACAGAGGACAGAAGCCCACCAGAAGAGCAGGAGGAAAAGTCAACTACACTCGCAGGGGACGTGGAGGCCAAGAGGCACATGCCAGACAGGCAGGAGTGTCCCCAAGTCCTAGAGGCTGGAGTCTGGGGCCTCCCGCAGAGCTTCACAGAAATGCACTTCGACCACACACAGAGCTGCCCTCCTCCTCCATCACCCACGGGGAGCCGAGCCCCGAATCTCTCTGCGCCGGTGGGAGAGGCCACCTGCACAGACAGCTTCTGACAGCTTCCGTCAGGGCACAGAGCACCTGCTCTGCGGGCTCTCGGGGGAAACAGCAAAGACGGGAGGACTCCCACCCCCAGAACAGGGCCCTCAGGAGCTACCGAGGCAGGGGCCAGCCGGACAGGGTGCCTTGGGGGGCCGATCACGGGGCTGGGGCCAGGAGAAGAGAAGCAGCTGCGAAGCCGCAGAGGGGGCACTGCACTCGCAGCTGGCTGGCTCTAGGGCCTCCAGGACCCCACCCACCTCCGAGCCTTGTGGGCAAACTCACCAAGGAGATGCCACAAGTCTGGCTGCACAGATGGTCCCGGTAACAGGGAACAAGGTACACGGGGGCAGCTCCTGGCACACACACCTGTTCTGATTACTGCGTGGGCAGCAGGGACGCAGAGACCACAGGCTAGCCTCAGGGCCTTTGCATGTGCTGTTCTACCTGTCTGGAACACCCTTACCTCAGCTCTTCTTGGCCGCCATCTCCTGACAC
>JAQQST010000226.1:0-11461 GCA_028646485.1 Cryptoprocta ferox
CAGTGACCACCGTCTGCACTTCTGCTGGTGCCACAGGTAGGGTCGCCGTTTCCTCTGCTTGCTGAGCTCCAGGATGAGAGACGGCCTGAGGCAGCTGGGCCTTCGATGGTGCGTCGGGCGCCACAGTGGCAGTGGGGGCGAGCTCCCGAGGGGCGCCTGGGTCTTGCTCCCGAGCTAGAGCCTCAGCCTCTGGCTCATCGGGCTCATGGTATCTTCGAAGTTCCAGAAACTGGGCCCTTCGAGCCACCCGTGAGCCCGGCATGTGGAGCCCCACGTATGCCAGCAGCAACTTCAGGCTGCGGAATTCTGGGGGCTTGAAAAAGTCCTCAGGGTACAGGTCCAGCCAGGTGCCCAGGATGGAGGACATGGCCTTTTTCTGCTGCTCCAGGGGTCTGCGATATTCCTCCGTCCATGCAAAGAAGCTTCCATATCTCCTAAACAATATGCGCAGGACCATATGGCTAGGGGCATGTGCCCTGTATATCTGGAGGAATGTCGAGAGGTAGGTGGGGTCTGCGCCCAGGACGGCGGGCACCAGGTACTCGACGCCCTGCTTCAGCTGGTCATCATCACTCCAATTGAGCACGATGCTTCTGGCTTCTATAGGCTGTTTCCGACCTCAGATAAGCGATTGCACCTCTCAGGGATGGTCTGTGTCTTTCCTGCACAGTGGAGGTGACCTTCGCATGTACTTCCTCGGGTGTCCTCAGGCAGACGTGGGAGGATACCTGTGAAACTAATCTCTGCCACACGCCGCACACTTTCTTCCTCTTGCTAACCCCGTTCTCCTATATTGAATTCGCCGCCCGTGAATCTGTAGTTTGCAAAACACGGATCTAGGGCAGGTACCTCCCCCGGGACGTTTTGACCCAGGCTGCGGTTTGTCTGTGACGTGGAGCAGGGAGGAGGGAAGGGGCCACAGCTTTCTAAATGGTGCGGATATTTAAATTCTCCCCCTGCTCTCACAGAGCTGCCAGAAATCTAGTAGCAACTGGTGACTGGGAGGAGAGGCAGGGAGCTGAGCAGTATGTTTTATTTATTTTTGAGAGAGAGACAGCGTGAGCAGGGGGTGGACAGAGAGAGAGGGAGACACAGAATCCGAAGACAGGCTCCAGGCTCTGAGCTGTCAGCACAGAGCCTGATGCGGGGATTGAACCCACGGACCGTAAGATCATGACCTGAGCTGAAGTCGGACGCTCAACCGACTGAGCCACCCAGGAGCCCTGAGATTTTTTAAATAAGGAATTGGTTCATACAGTTATGAAGGCTGGCAAGACCCGAGATCTACAGGATATGCCGGAGACCCAGGGGATCTGATGGCCTAGTTCTGAGCTGGAGGCCCGCAGGCTCACGTCCCAGGAAGCGCGGCTGTTTCAGTTCAAGTCTGAAGGCGGGAAAGAAGCCATTGTCTCAGTGTGAAGGCTGTCAGGCAGGAAGAACTCTCTCTTCCTTGGAGGGTAGGTGGTCAGCCTTCTTGCTCTATTTAAGCCTTCAACTTATGGAACGAGGCCCACCCATACGGGGCAGGGAATCTGTTTCACTTGGTGTGCCAATTGCAATGCTTATATCATCTAAAAATGGTCTCGCGGACACAGCAAGAGTAATGTTTGACCAAGTATCTGGGCACCCTACGCCCAGTCAAGGTGATACACGAAATTAACCATCGCACACCCTGAGAGGGCCTCTAGTCCTGGCAGCGAGATGGACCCCAGGTGGGACTCGCTCTCACACCGGTGTGTGTCGCTCCAGCAATGTTCTGTCCATCCCACATCTGCCTGGGAGCTTGCTTTCAGCTTCAAGTCACCTCTGTTCAAGCGCCCTTTCCTCTGTGAGTCCTTCCCTGCCCGCCCGGGGATGCCCGGGACGTTCCTACCCACACGGTGCCCAGCCTTCCGTACAGCCCTGGGAGACATCTCTTGCTTTTGCCTGATCAGCATCCTCGCCCCTTTTCTGGCATCAGTAGTTCGACTTTGCTCAGATCACCCCACGTCACCCCCCCCTTCATGTGTGGGACTGCCAAGCAAGGGCCCCACCGAGCCCTGGCCAGGGGGTGGGAGTGGGCTCCCCCAGGACCCTCCAGGCGCTCTCCCCTGGGACTCTGAAGCAGCGGGACACTGAATGGGGGCTGCTTGATCCCAGCAGTAATGCCAGAACTAAGTCGTCTGCTAATTCCCACTCCCGGAGCTGATGGTTCTAGTGCTTTCTGAGCGCTGGCTGTCCAGCATTTTCTTTGATTCTATAAATTGCCTCACAGCCTTCCCAACGCTCATCTTGCCCCTCTCTCGTTTTGTAATCCAGTTACCCAAGGTCCAGGACTGCTGATGGGCATGGCCTTTATCACACCGTATGGGGTACAGACTGAGCCTCGGACTTTCCTAAAGGTAAGGCCCATGCAGTGCTTGTGTTTGTACCCGTGGACATCCTGGCATTCAGCAGGTTGAAGATTTCAAAGGAATACATGGTGTCCCCGTAGCAGAAACTCGAAGTGCTAGATAGTCTGATTAAAATGGATTGGAAACCCCACCCCTTCAGAGGTGGTACCGGCTAAGCAGAAAATAAAAATCGGATCCAGAAATGTTTAGATATGGATATGGGTTTATAATGGATCCTACTTCCCTAGGGACAATCCCTTCCTCCTGCCCACAGCTTTGGAAAGAGTCTCTTCAATAAAAAGGACCTCGTGTGAGTGTGAGTGTCCTTCCCACACACCTTTGTCCGGGGGCGCACAAAAGCATTGGCGCTGACAGCCTGAGCCTCACCGCACTGTCTGCTCGGTGACCTGCCAAGCAGCGACAGGAAGGAGGGAGGAAGCAAATGGTGAGAATAATTTACAACCTAGACAATCAGTGCTTCTACTAGCAACATGCACATAGGTGGGCTATGCCTTGAACGTGTTCCTCTATGAAGTGATCTCCTTTTAGGAAAAGAGAAAAAACAAAACAAAACACCACAGGATCATAGAATATCAGAGCTGCCATATGCACGAGAGGTCATTCTAGAGTCTGGAATCTAAACTCCTGTTACTCAAAGTAGGATCCGTGGACCAGCAGCAGCCTACCTGAGACCTTGTTAGAAATGCAGAAGCCCACTGGCGGGCTCAGTCGGCCGAGTATGCAATGCTTGATCTCGGGGTCATAAGTTCAAGCCCCACGATGGGTGTGGAGATTACTTAAAAATAAAATAGTAATTTAAAAAAAAGGAAATGCAGAATCTCAAGTTTTACCGCAGACTTACTGAATCAGAATACGCACTTTACAGCGAGTTCCCCTGGGGAAATTCACATCTATCTTAAAACTTGAGAAACACTGGGACACCTGGGTGGCTCTGTGAGTTGATTTTGGGTCAGGTCGTGATCTTCTGGTTCATGACATTGAGCCCTGTGTCAGGCTCTGCACTGACAGCAAGGAGCCTGCTTGGGATTCTCTCTTTCCCTTTCTCCCTGCCCCTCCCCTTCTCGCTCTCTCAAAAATAAATAAATAAACGTGTTTTAAAGAATTGAGAAACACTGATCTAGAGCCAGAGACCAGAAGCATCAGCTTCCTCTAAGACATGCAAATTCTCAGGCCCATCCCAGACCTCCTGAAACCAAACTTATGTGTTTTTTTTAATTCAAAAAATTATTTTTAAAGTTTGTTTATTTATTTATTTTGAGAGAGACAGAAAGAGAGCACAAACAGAGGAAGGCAGAGAGAGAGAGAGAGAGAGAGAGAGACAGAGGATCTGAAGCAGGCTCTGTGTTGACAGCAGAGAGCCCGGTGTGGGGCTCAAACCCATGAACCATGAGATCATGACCTGAGCTGAAGTCAGGTGCTTAACCAACTGAGCCACCCAGGCGCCCCCAAACTTGTGTTTTAATAAGCCCTCCAGGTGATTTTAATGCACATGAAAGTTTGAGAGGCACTTTTTAAAAAATGTGTGTTTGCTTGTTTGTTTTTAAATGTTTATTTATTTTTGAGAGAGAGAGAGCACAAGCAGGGGAGGAGCAGAGAGAGAGAGACAGAGGATCCAAAGCAGGCTCTGTTTTGATAGTGCAAAGCCCGGTGTGAGGCTCAAACCTACAAACCCTGAGATCATGACCTGAGCCAAAATCAAGAGTTGGACGCTTAACCGACTGAGCCACCCAGGTGCCCCAAATGTTTATTTATTTTTTGAGACAGAGCGGGGAGGGAAGGACGGAGAGAAAGCAGGAGAGAGAGAATCCCAAGCGGGCTCCACACCGTCAGTGTGTGGGCTCGATCCCACGAACCCATGAACCATGAGATCATGACCTGAGCCGAAATCAAGAGCTGGACGTTCAATCAACTGAGCCACCCAGGCACCCCTCCTTACTTATTTTTTCTACTACGGCCCACCTTATTAACACAGAAGACCCCTTGGCCGATCCAGGCCTTACTTGGTCTGGTCTCACATTCCGGGGGAGACAGACTTTGATAAGAACAAAAGGTTCCTGTGGAGGACCCTAATTTTGCCTGCACAGCGTCTCTTCCTTCTTTGTCTTATCCACTTGGACTACTTAAACAAAATGCCACAGACTGGCTGGCTTATACACGACAGACATTATCGCTCACAGTGGTGGAGGCTGGAAGTCCAAGGTCAGGGTGCCAGCATGGTCGGGTTCTGGTGAGAGCCCTTCTCTGGGTCGCAGGCTGCCTGATCTCTTGCACGCTGCCACGAGGTGGAAGGGTGAGCTGACTCCGCAGGGTTGCTTTTAATGAGGGCACTGATCCCATCCGTGAAAACTCCACGCTCATGACCTAATCACTTCCCAAAGGCCCCAGCGCCTAATGCTCTCGCGTCAGGGGTTAGCATTTCAACAGGAAGTTTTTGGGGGGCACACAAACTTTCAGACTGTAGCACCTGCGTAGGAGTGCCTACCTTTTTGCTGGGAGGCTTCTTCCAGATTCCACGTGGCCTGGGTACAACTGTGCACAGGTGGTGCCTCCCCAGCCCTTGTAGGGCACCCGAGTCACGCTGGATCCCTCTCAACGCAGCCAAGAGGGGTTGCAGGCTCTGACGCAACAGGGCCGGAGTTCTTTCTGGAACTGTTAGACCAAGCTGAGGAAAGGGTTGTTCCGCATGTGGTTTACCTGGGACTCTGATGGCCTGGAACTGTCACAGCTGTCTTTCCCAACTTCCTGGAGAAAGCCCGGCCACAGTGAGAGAGAAGGAAGTCGATCTGCAGACACAGCAGAGCCCAGAGATGGAGTCGGAGAGCTTAGAACACCGCCATTTGAGGGGCACCTGGGTGGCTCAGTCGGTTAAGCAACCACCTCTTGATTTTGGCCCAGGTCATGATCTCGCAGCTCATGAGTTTGAGCCCTGCATTGGGTTCTGCACTGACAGCACAGGGCCTGGTTGGGATTCTCTGTCTCCCTCTTTCTCTGCCCTTCTCCTGCTCATGCTTTCTCTCTCTCTCTCTTTCTCTCTCAAAATAAATACATAAACATGAAACAATTATTTAAAAAACAACAACAACAAAACACCACCATTTGAGCCTTAGAACCAGCCATGTCAGAAGCCGTCCATTGCTAGACTATCTGGTTACCTGAGCCAATACCTTCCTTTGAAATGTAAGCCATTTGAAGTTGGGTTTCTGTTACCAGCAACCAAAGAATCCTGGCTGATACAAGCAAATCTAGAAGGATTATACTACATCTACGGTGGCAGTGGAAGATGGGGTGGATTAACATTTGAGCTGAAATTCAGACATGACTTGTGAACTTGTAATTGGAAATGTCCCAGGCCCGGAGCTCTGTACACGATAGGGTCAGTGTGCCACTTAACTAGCTCTGGCCCAACAGATATAAACAAGAGTCTATTGGATCCGGATTTGGGGGAAGCTTTTTTTTCCCAGTATAAGGGCAACACTCAGCTATCCCAGACCATTTGCCCTTTTCCTTCTCCCTCTTCTTGCCTGAAATGTTGACATCATGTTTTAGAGGCACAGCAGGCACCTTGAGAGCACGAGGGTGAAAGCCTCATGTTCTTTTTCGCAGCCTGACCACCGCCATCACGGGTCGCATGCACACTCCCGGGAAGGGCGTGTCCCAGTCGGCTCTGCCTTACCGCCGCAGCGTCCCCACTTGGCTGAAGTTGACATCTGATGAGTGAAGGAGCAGATGTGCAAACTGGCCAAGAAGGGCCTGACTCCCTCACAAATCGGTGTGATCCTGAGAGACTCCCTCACAAATCGTTGTGATCCTGAGAGACTCCCATGGTGTGGCACAAGTATGTTTTGTGACAGGCAATAAGATTTTGAGAATTCTTATGTCCAAAGGACTTGCTCCCGATCTTCCTGAAGACCTCTACCATTTGATTAAGAAAGCTGTTGCTATTCGAAAGCATCTTGAGAGGAAAAGAAATGACAAGGATGCTAAATTCCAACTGATTCTGATCTAGAGCTGTATTCACTGGTTGGCTTGATATTATAAGACCAAACGAGTCCTCCCTGCAAATTGGAAATACGAGTCATCCACAGCCTCTGCCCTGGTTGCATACATTTGACTATGTACTCAAGCAATAAAATCATTGTCTAACTAGAAAAAAAAAGTGTCATGTTAAGGAGAGCAGAGCGGAAGCTAGAAGTAGCCTATTCCCTGATAGTCCTGGAAGCTCTCATACCCGCCCAGGCCTGCCTTCCTCTTGACTTCCTGGTATCTGAGGAAGAGTTCCTTTATTTGGCTGAGCAACTGTGGTTCGGTTTCTATTACAGGCAGCCAAATGCAAGCTAATTTATATAATGCCCTTCACCCATTATATTCAGAGACAGGTCATGGGCTTTTGGACCAGGTCCGAGCCCATTAGTGGCCCACAATACCATGTTGTCACCTTGGATCAACATCATTCTCCAGGTGAGGACCTAAGTTCCTGTATTCATTTCCTATTGGTGCTGTAGCAAATTGTCCCAAGTGCAGTTGCTTAAAACAATAGCTAGCTCTAAAGGCAAGGAGCCCTAAACTCAAGGTGTCAGCAGTGCTGAATTCCTTCTGGAGGCTCTGGAGGAGAATCCATTTCTTTCCCTTTTCCAGCTTCTAGAAGCTTCCTGAACTTCTTGGCTCATGGCCCCTTCACATTCCAGGCCAGTAATGCAGCATTTTCAAATCTCTCTCTTTCTCTCTTTAGCTCTGCTTCTGTTGTCTTGTCTCCTTCTCTATCGTCATGATTCTGACTTTCCTGTCTCCCTCTTTGCCTTATAAGGACTCTTGTGATTCACTGAGCCTATTTGGATCATCCAGGAAAATCCCCATTCCAAGATCCTTAGTTTACTTATGTCTGCGACGTCACTTGTGCCAGGTAAGGTAACACATTCACAGGTTCTGGAGACTAGGATGTGGACAACTTCAAGGGGGTGTTATGCTGTCTACCATAATTTTAGATATAGAAAGTAATTTCAGGGCACTTGGGTGGCTCACTCACTCTTGATTTGGGCTCAGATCATGATCCCAGTGTCGTGGGATGGAGCCCACACTGAGCATGGAGTCTGCTTAAGATTCTTTCTCTCGGGGCGCTTGGGTGGCTCACTTGGTTAATTTCAGCTCAGGTCGGGATCTCACAGTTTGTGAGTTCGAGCCCCACAGGCTCTGTGCTGACAGCTCAGAGCCTGGAGCCTGCTTCGGATTCTGTGTTTCCCTCTCTCTCTGTCCCTACCCCCCTCACACTCTGTCTCTCTCTCTCTAAAAAAAGAAAAAAAAATTCTCTCTCTCTCTCTCTCTCTCTCTCTCTCTCTCTCTCTCCGCCTCTGCCCCTCTCCCCTGCTCACCCACTCTCTCTGTAAAAGAAAAAAAAAAAAAAAAGAAAGGGATTTACCCAAGGTCATATATGGCCAGTAGGAGAACCATGGGCAGGCTCTCCACCACTGGCAGAATGCCCTTGCTTCTCCTCCTCCTTGGCTATAGCCCAGCCCCTCTTCAAGGTCCATTTCAGTCTGTCCCTCTGTGGTGAACAAACTCATCCTCTAGTCTGTGTTTATGTCACTCATTGGCACTTGGCACACAACTGGTCAGCAATCTTAAAGGTGTACATTTTGTTCTCTACAGTCTTGACTCAAAGGCAAAGGTCACATTTTAGACCTTTTTGCATCCCTAGAGCCCACTGAACCCAGAGAGTAGAAGTTTAATACATGTGTATAGAGCATGATGTGGATGGCAGATTATCTAGATTGCTCACTCAGCTCCTGTACTACAGAATCTAAAGGCTAAAAAGTACATTTCCCAGACTTCCTTGCAGGTCTGACTAGATTCCACAAAGCTAGACAGGGTGAAAACGAGCTGGGTGACAACCACGGGTGGAGAGAATCCTTCAAGGGCATGGTGGTGAACAGAGTTGGTTCTTTGGGGGCTTTACTACCAGATCCCTGGCATCTTAGGAAACAGTGACGGGGCAGTAAGACAGTGGAACCATGTAATTGGCCATTTCACACAGCTGCATGGCTCCTGGCTGTACAGTACTTGAGCTTGGTTCTCCAGTTCCCATGGAAATCTGTAAGCTCCTTACTGCCTGCTGTAAACATAACCCTTAAGCTGGAGTGGTTTCTATCTTCTGCAACTAGGAACCATAGCTAACATAAGGTCTAATATTCTTTTGTTTTTTAATTTTTTTAAGATGTGTTTTATTTATTCTTGAGAGAGAGAGGAGGACAGAGCATGAGCAGGGGAGAGACAGAGCAAGAGAGGAACACAGAATCCAAAGCAGGCTCCAGGCTCTGAACTGTCAGCATGGAACCTGACGCGGGGCTCGAACTCACAAGCTGAGGGATCATGACCTGAGCCGAAGTCGGACGCTTTATGGACTGAGCCACCCAGGCGCCCCAATATAAGGTCTGATATTCTTTTCTCCCGCATTGTCAGTGCAGAGCCCGACGCGGGGCTCCAAATCATGAATCGCGAGATCATGACCTGAGCCAAAACCAAGAGTCGGACACTTATCCGACTGAGCCACCCAGGTGCCCCTGCACCGGGTGAAAGTTCTAAAATTCTGACAAATTTCTTCATCCTACCTGTGACTCAACAGGCTGAAATGAGTGGCCATTCAAATATGGTCTTCTTTTGATGCCTCAAAGCTAAGCCATGCCCAGAGGAGTCTGATTTTTCAAATTTCAGTTTAAAACTTGGAAAAGTCAGAGGGGCAGTTAAGGAAACCCTCCCTGTTTTCCATCAATTTTTATTTATTGTAAAAAATGTTGTAACATTAGGGGCGCCTGGGTGGCTCAGCAAGTGGAGCGTCTGACTTCAGCTCAGGTCATGAGCCAGTAGTTCATGAGTTGGAGCCCTATGTTGAGCTCTGTGCTGACACCTCGCGGAGCCTGGAGCCGGCTTCTGGTTCTGTGTCTCCCTCTCTCTCTCTGTCCCTCCCCTACTCGCACTGTCTGTCTCTCTCAAAAATAAGTAAACGTTAAAAAAATTTTTTTTGAGAAAGAGAGAGCAGAGCATGAGCAGGGGAGGGGCAGAGAGAGAGGGGGAGACACAGAACCAGAAGCCGGCTCCAGGCTCCCAGCTGTCAGCACAGAGCCCGATATGGGGCTCGAACCCAGGAACCTTGAGATCATGACCTGAGCTGAAGTCAGAGGCCCAAATGACTGAGGCCCCCAGGCGCCCCCCAAAAAATTTTTAAATAAAAAGATGATGTAATATTAAAGGGAATGTAACAATTCATCCAAAATATCACTGGCCTAACACACTGCAATATTCCCTAGTTCCTCTCAGCCCTGTTCCTAGCACCCTTAATTTTGCAGGGCTGTAGTCTACATTATAGTTTTGTAGTCTGCCTTCTCATATGCTGAAAACGAGACTACCCAGTCTTCATTTTTGATGGCATATTTCTTTCTGTAGCCATGTTATATGTGCTCGCACATTCGCTTTTCTTGGCGTGATAGCTTACATTGCCCTCACGGTCTTGAGAATCATTTCCGTAGCATCACTTCCCAGGCATAGGATTGTCCCCGCCAATCGATCCAACTATCTCCGTTGCTTTTAATGCTAGTCATACTCTGCAGCCAGAGGATGAGGCCACCAATGATCTCTTTAATTTTTGCTACTTTTACAGGTGCCTCCTTGTTGTCTAGAAGCCTGGTTTTTAGGGAGGGGCTTGTTTTTCTGCTTTTCCCGCCTTTTGTCCACTGATCTGGGGAGATGGCTCCCCTTCCGCCGGCGTGCGGCCGGGAGTCAGGCGGCTGCGCCCCGCGGCCCTGGCTTTGCGCCCGGCGGTTCCGGGTTTGCGCCCGGCGGAACGGCCCGGCTGGCCCAGCCTCGTCGGACTACACAGCCCAGGACTACACTTCCCAGGCGCCCCTGCGCCGCGAGCCCGGCCGCAGTTCCCAGCCGCGAGTCGGGACGCGGAGTCTGAGGAGTCGGAGAAGTCAGAGGTGCACAGCCGGGCACGATGGCTGCGTGGAGCGAGCGGCTGGCCGGCGTGCGCGGGGTGCTGCTCGACATCTCGGGCGTGCTGCTCGATGGCGGCGAGGACGGCGGCATGCCCATCCCTGGCTCCGTGGAGGCGCTGGCGAGGTGAGTGGGCCGTGCGGGCCGCGGTGTGCGCGAGGCTCCGCGCGCTGCCGGGTCCCACCTGCAGCTTCTGGCCGCTGCCGGGGGGCGGGGGCGGGGCTGCTGCGCTGGGCCCGCCCCGGCCCCCGAGAGCCCACCCCGGCCGGACCCCGTCACGGCCCCCCAGCGCTGGCGAGCGCGGCCGGGTCCGCTGCGGGGCGGGGGGTGCCCCTGGCTTCCCGCGGCTGCGGAGCGCTCGGAACCGGGCGGGTCTGCGTCGAGACGTGTTGTAAGCGCACAGTCCTCGCCGGATTTCCAAGAGCGAGCGACAAAAACGTGCAGAGCTCACTGTTGCTTTACATTACGCGTTGAAATGATAATAATTTGAATATATTAGGTTAAATTAAATACATTAGATAGATTCCATCTGTTTGTTTTGTTTTTAATTTTTGTTACTGTGGCTACAGGAAAGCTTTAAAGGAGTATGCGCTGGCATGGTTTGTTGAGAGGAGAGGAGGAGGAGGGCACCCGGCCCACCAAATCTTGTGCACAGAATACCGCGCAGGAACCACGGTTGGCACTCCTGGACCCTTTGCTTTGTAGTCACCATTGGTTGGCACGACAGGCCAGTGCTGCCATGATGTTAATGGGCAGCCAGGAAGGGCTGATTGCCCAGGACTTGGCTTCCCAGAGGCACTATGCGGGGGTGGTGGTGCGGGGGTACCCTGGGTTAGTGGGCTGACGTCACTAGGACTCAGTTTACCTACCTATGGATGGCAATTAAGTGAGCCTCTTTGTCGTTCTCAGGGAGCCCACCCCACCTGTCTGGACAGGAGCCAAACTGTCTTGAGTAGCAAAGCAGGAGCTGTTTGAGAGGCCAGGAACTCAGAAAAGGGAGATTCGGCCTCCAAGAGAGCATGCGAGGGGCAGCCAGACCTGGGAGACTCTCGGACAGACTGGAGGCTTCATTTCCTGAAGTCAGG
>JAQQST010000269.1:0-27770 GCA_028646485.1 Cryptoprocta ferox
GTCAGGTGGGAAGGACAGATACCATACGTTTGCACTCATAGGTCTAACAGGAGAAACCTAACAGAGGACCATGCGGAGGGGAAGGAGGAAAAAGAGTTAGGGAGAGGGAGGGAGACAAAACATGAGAGACTCTTGAATACTGAAAACAAACTGAGGGAGGAAGGGGAAGGGGGAAAGGTAAAGGGGGGTGATGGTTATGGTGGAGGTCACTTGTGGGGAAGAGCACTGGGTGTTATACGGAAACCAACCTGACAATAAACTATAAAGTTAAAAAAAACTGTTTATTTTGTCATTTGTGCTTTTTTATTTATTTATGTATGTATTTATTTATTTATTTATTTATTTATTTTTAAGTAGGCTCCACACCCAGCGCTGAGTCCAATGCAGGGCTTGAACTCACGACCCTAAGATCAAGCCAAGATCTGTGCTGAAATCAAGAGCTGGATGCTTAACTGACTGAGCCACTGAGGCGCCCCAAAATTTGAAGTGTTTAAAATACATTCCAAAAGAGCTTCTTATGCATTTCATTCCACATCTTGCCCGAGAAATCAATCCAACATTATTATTGTATTATTATATTTATGATATTATTATTATTATTTTTCACCAAATCAGAAGCAGAAAGATGGAACTCTATTTGCCAAAAATGTAGACTAACAGAAATATGTTCTTTATTTTAATTATCTGTTGGCAAATCAATTGACAAATTTATTACAAGAAACAGGGAAAAACAACCCCCATGAAACTATTGGAAGTAAGCTGATTACTATTAACAGTTAAGTCTGGGATTTATTTTTAGGATTTCTCTGTAAATTGCAATATCTCTTTCCTACTATGCAGTAATGCCTCTTCAGGATTTAATCAGCACTGAGTGATTCTATGTAAGATATTATGTATTTTATATTTCATTTGTTCTGTTGGAAGAATTGGACTATACACAGAATGGGGGAAAAAAGACACCACAGTGGTCACTGATGTGTGAGTACTGTGGGATAGTGGAGGAGATTTTGGGTTATAAATCTTTAGAATTATTATTTCAAATTTATAGCATGGGGATTGGGAAAGGGGAAGGTGAAAGTGAGATAACAGAGTGGCTATTAAGGAAGTTAGAACTTTTTCGAGACTGTGAGAAAAGTCCAGAAATTGAAACAATTGTACCTTCAGGGTAATGCTTTCAAATGCAAAACATAGGTGATTCCATGAAAAGGTGAAATAAATAGAGACACGGTTTAAATAGTGCAATAAACTATTAAAATAATGAACAAGTTAAAAATGAAACTGAAAAAGAAAAATAAATGTGTGCTAAAGAAAAAAGGTCAAATATGAAAAATAAGACAAAGTACTAAAAAGTAGAAAGAAGTTGTTGACCTAAGAAAGAAGTAAACCGGGGCAAGCTCATAATTGTCAGAAAAAAATGAATTTATTTGGGAATAGCAGAAGAATTGCAATTCAGGACACACAAACTCTAGCAAGCTACAGGCAAATGTGTTGAGGGTTTGGGGTTGGCTGTATTTATGGGCAGGGAATGGAAAGTGGGGAGAATTCACTTAGAATCTGTTAAAATAAAAGACATAGACCAGTGTTGAAAAGTCCGCAAACAGACAAAACCAGTTCAATCATGCATAAATCTCAAGTCAGCTTTTTGTGAGATCATCCTCACCCAGTTCATTGTTCGTGTCTCTGGAAGCCATAAGCAAAAATTTCCACAATGTTCATGTGAGAAAACCCCTGACCAATTCCTTATCATTTAAGAAAATTCCAACATTATCTGTTTTCGGTAAATCAGGCATTTATGGGAAATCAGTCTCTCTCTCGTTCCTTATGTTTTTTCCCTTAAGGGCACATGCATGTGATTTTCCATTTTCCATTTTAGAAATTCTTTCACATCGCTCTTCCCCATTTTTCCCTCCACATTTCCCCCTTCAATTAAGATCTTTCATAGAAAACAATGCTGATCAATTATGCCATTCAGGAGCTCTTTGTTCATTTTTGTCAAAAGTATAGCTCTTTATAGATTGTATTTTATGTTCCAAGGAGCTGACAAGGGCTGTCCTCAGGTGCAGAAGTCCTTTTCCATGAAGCTGAGGAGGACCATTCTCATGTATCTTGTCTCACAGAGGAGGGACATTGATATGGGATTTCACTGGCCTTATTTGAACAAGAGGGTTGAAAATGAAGAATCCCACTTATGTCCCTCTATGGTGGATGGTTTTGTTTCCATGGTTAGTTGAATTTCAGGAAAAGACTTTGAAAGGAAAAGAATTTTATTTTGTACCTACATTTGGGGAGAAGACATTTGCTTACTAATACAAAACAATAAAAGTTTAAGAAAACAAGGAAACTGATGACCAAAACCTCAATGATAGCTAGTGATTAAAATGTACTTCTCAGCCAATTTGCCCAATTGCCTATGCTTAGTAGATCAAAAACGTCCCAAGTTCCAGGAGTCTGGCCAACTTCTGCTAGCAGCCTGATACGGTCTTTCATTATTTTTAGTGCTTGTGTTATTTTTTTCAGATTACTGACATAAAAACACCATTATTTTCCAAGAAGGGCATACGTTCCTCCATGTGGAGCAGGATTAGGGCTCTGCAGTATTGTAGCACTACTCCTGGAAGGCTTATTTGGGCTTTTTGATAGTCAAAAGCTCAGACAGAAGCATTGAAAGTGGTAGACATGACTATAGAAAGACCACAGATTGCTTTTTCAAGGTCTGCTACTCCAATCCAAGCTCAAAAGCCTCTGGAGAAAGCATGCCCCAAACCCTTTCGATGTAGACATTCACTCAAAATTATAACCTTCCCAGTTCTGCTGTGTCCTTTTAAGTTGATAGGAGAAAGACTCTAGATTAGGTATATAAGCAATACAGGAAAGACTGTTTCTAATTTTGGCATCAAGAGTGAGGGCAATGATCCCCCAATGTCCCTTCCAATTAAGGGGAAGTATAGAATATGCACTTTTTTTCCACATAAAAAGAAATATCCAGTGTATTCTAAGCATAGGGCATAGTTGAGCATAGTTGGGTCCTTTGACCATATTCATTTACGTAAAATGAAAGAGAGAATATCATGATCAGAAATATAATCATTTCCATGGAGCACATGATAATCTGGTTCGCTAGCATCATGGGAATGGTTATATGAACATCTTAAATTTTCATAGACCTGAAATAACAAGTGAGTTGATGTAATATCAGTAATATTTTGGTGGAGGTCTGGATATCTAGGGAAAAAGATATATATAGGGAAAAAGCAAGTTGAATTAAGTTTCCGTCATGTTTATTTAGCTTATATAAAATAACATAGTGATAAATATTTAGTGGGAGATATCCTAGAGGGTTTCCATTTTCATAATAGTTTTCAAAACAAAGATTTTGGGTAAGAGTCCAGACTTGAGTGAGGGTATCCCTTTCTGAGTGAGGGATACCCAATGGAAAGCCATAATATTTGGCACCAATCTTCTAGACTGGTGGACATGAATGATTTCAAAGTTACCACAGGAAGATCCATTATTTTTACCAGACAAGTTTCGCCATCCTTCTAAAGACAGTAGCCGGACCATAATTTGGGTTTATCATGAACATTATTTGCTCTGGCACAAATCCAATAATCAGTAAGGTAGCAGAATCAGAGAGTTTCTTTATGGTGGGGATAAAATGATGTATTAAAGCTAAAGTAAAGAACGGCAGGAAAACTAGAGAAAGATCAATGGAAGGCCTGAATGGCATAAAATATTAAACATAGAGTAATTTTTAAAAATGTCAAGTTATACAGGTATGGTCTGTATATCTCAGGTAAGCTGTTTACTTCAGATGCTGTCTGCTTCAGTTCCCAGAAATTTTCAGTTTCAGGTCACTAGTTGGTGTATAAGTCCATTCAGATTTGGGGGCTTTTTTGAGGTGTGACACATGAATCCAGGAGGTTGTTCTTTGAAGTCTGGCTGCACAGAGGTTAGTTAATGATAACATCTGGTAGAGGCCTTCCCAGGGAGGTTGAAGAGTTTTTTTGGAGTTGTCTTGCCAATAGAAAAAGTTTCTAGGCTGTAAGTTGTGATGTGTGCCTTCATCTGGAATGCACTGTGGAAAGATTGTTTTACCAGAGCCTGATTGTTTTCTAAGTACTTGATCAGGCTTTTGCAAAATTGAAGTATATCCCCTTTCATTATTTGTGGGTAAAAACAAGTGTGTATGTGTCGGGGGGCTAAGTGCATCAGTTGCCCTGTAATTATTTCTAAAGGCAGAAGTTTATGCATCCTGAAGGAAGTGTATATAAGATATAGAAGAACCAATGGTAATACTTTTGACCAGGCTGTTTGGAGAGTTTCAACTATTTTAGCTAACTGAGTCTTAATAATTCTATTTGTATGTTTGACCAGTCTGGAAGACTGAGGATGATAAGTACAATGGCAGTGTTGCAGAACTGGCCAGACAGTACAGACTTATCAAAGTATTTGACCAATAAAGTGGATTATATTATCACTATGAAGTTGTGGGGTGGGCAGAAGTTTGTTCCTCAAGTTAGAATAATATTTTCTAATGGGATTTTAGGTACAGAAGAGACAATCAGTTACCTGTCTACATAGGAAAGCTTCAGTTCAATGTGGAAACATTGAAACCATTACTAGAACGTACTTATATCCATAAGATGGGAGCAATTGTATGAAATTCATTTGCCAAACCTAAAATAGTCCATTCAGTAAATTGTTAATGTCCAGGAGAAGCAGATAGGTTCCCCTGGGTTAAATCTAGGGCAGATGGAACAAACAAGATAAGTACTTTTCACGGCCTTGTCAATGATTCACTACAAATATTGATACATGAATGTTGTCATTTTATCCTTTGACTAATGACTTTCCATGTATAATAGTTAATATTGGAAACTTTAGATTTTATGGCCGAACCAGTTTGCTATTGGGTCTGAATCAGGTTGCTTTTCTTCATAAAACAAACATCCCTTAGCTCTCCAATTTTGTTTTTCCTGTTCAGGGGCCAATTTTTGTATTTCTCTGGTTAATTCTCTTAGGTCATCACCAGGGAAAGTAGTTTTCTGGTCTCTGAATCCCATGGTTTTTGTGGCGACATCAGCAAGGTGGTTTCTTATGGCTTCCAGAGAGTCAGACTTAGAATGCCCAAGGACTGTTCTAATATCTAGAGCTGCTAGTAGGTGCATAGCATCTAATAAATTTTGGACATAAGGACCATTTTTAACTTTGTCTTTGTTGGAAGTAAGGAAACTTCATTGTTTCCACAACATTCCAAAATCATGGGCTATACCATGGGCTATCAGTTTAGATGTTTGTGGTTTTACTTTTAGCTAGAGTATATAATTGAGTAAGGGCATATAATTCAGCTTGTTGGGCTGAAATGACCAAAGGTAAAGGTGCAACCTCAATTACTTCAAAAGGAGGTGATATCACATATCCAGCGTAATATTTACCATTTCCCTTTTGCAGGTAAGAGCCATCAGTAAACCCTGAGAAATTAACATTTTTTCAAGGGATTTCTTTTTTTTAAATTTTTTAAAATGTCTTATTTTTTTTTTTTTTGAGAGAGAGACAGCGTGAGCAGGGTAGGGTCAGAGAGAGAGAGAGACACAGAATCTAAAGACAGGCTCCAGGCTCTGAGCTGTCAGCACAGAGCCTACGCGGGGATCGAACCCACGAACATGAGATCATGACCTGAGCCAAAGCCGGACACTCAACTGACTGAGCCACCCAGGGGTCCCATCAAGGGATTTCTTGTAAGTGATCACTTAGTAGGTGAAAGTTAAACAATCAAAGTTAAACAGTCATGGGGATTTTGTCCACTGAGGAAGCAAGTAAGGTAGCAAGGTTGAGATTGTAGCAATAAACAAGAGTGATATGAGGGGTGGTTAGCAATCCAATTTCCTAAGAAGCAAGATGACTTGCTGAAAGGTGCTGTGTGTGGTATGAGTTCAAGAGAGCTTTCACAGCATGAGGTACAACGATGGTCAAAAAGGATGCCATAGCTATTTTTTCAATGGCCTTTACCAGAAGGACCGGAAGGTTCTAAGGCATGGGGGTAACCTCAGACCATGAGATCTCATTGTTGGCTGCAGTAACCTAGAGGTTGGTGGTAGCCCACCCCCCTGCTTTTGGGTAAGTACTCTGAGGGCATTTTCCTCTTTTTCATATACAAAAACAAAAAAGGGTAACTGATAATTTGGATGTCCAAGGGCAGGTGGATTTATTAAGCTTTCCTTCAAGGTTTTATTTATTTTTATATATTTTTAAGGCTTATTTATTTTATTTGGGAGAGAGAGCGAGAGAGAGAGCGAGAGAGAGAGAGAGAGAGAGAGAGAGAGAGAGGAGAGAGAGAAATGCAAGCAGGGGAGGAGCAGAGAGAAAGGGCAAGAGAATCCCAAGCAGGCTCTGCACTGTCAGTGCAGAGCCCGATGCAGGGCTTGAACTTGTGAACCATAAGGTCATGACCTGAGCTGAAACCATGAGTCAGATGCTTAACTGACTGAGCTATCTAGGTGCTCCTCCTTCAAGGTTTTAAAGGCCAAGTCATCTTGATTTTCCCAGATAATGGGGTCCAGGTAAAGGCAAAAACATTTTGGCTAGCTTTATCAACTGGAATGCTAAAGAACGCACTGCATAAATTGATCATAGAAAAAAATTGCTGTCAGTAGGGATGGATGACAAAATGTATGGGGGTCAGGGAAACAACAGGATGTTAAGGAATAACAACATTATTTACTGCTTGGAGATCTTGGACAAATCTCTATCTTCAACCATTAGGTTTTCTTACAGGTAAAGCATGGGTATTACAAGGATTGATACAAGGAATAATAAGCCTGTGTGCTTTATAGTCCTCTATGATAGGTCTTATGCCTTGTAAATCTTCCTTGTTTATAAGGTATTGATAATTTGGGGGAGAGGTTTTAAGGGATAAATTTGGATCTTAACAGAGGGACACTATGAATTCTGCCTATGTCTATGAAGGATTTTGCCCATCAAGCAGGGGATAATAAAATTAATAATGGCAATGAGACTGAATTTTGATCTTCCCTGGATTGTAAAGTACATGTTAAAGAAAAAGATATCGGATTTTGAGGGGATTATATTTAATGGATATATATTCAGTTCAGGGGATATGAACTCAAGAGTTATTTCTCCCTTTCAAAGAAAGAAATGGCAACATGATATTTTTCTAGGAAATCTTTTCCTAATAAGTATATAGGAACCAATTCACTGAGGAGAAATGGATGTTTATTTTGCAAAACTTCCAAGCGAAAGCGTGTAGGTTTAAAAAATAGGAACACATTGTGGTTTACTTGAGACCCCTACTTTTTGAATAAATGCATTACTCTGAGGAAGGGATGATTTAATTGTGGGGTTGAGCACTAAGAAGTAACTCCTGTGTTGATTAATGTTATAAGGGATTTGTCCCTGACCTGGAGAGTAGTTTTCCCCAGCCTACTTAATAGTAGGATGGGAAACAGTCCCTGTATTTTCTTGGAGCCCCATCACTGGGATGAGTCTGACACTTGGCTCCTGGAACCTGGAAAGCCGTAATCATTAGACCTTTTTATTAGTAATAGTCCTTTTCCCAATGGCCATGGTTTTCACGATATTGGCAGAGTCCAATAGGGAGAGTTTTTTTGGGAGATTCCAAATATTGAATTTGGAAATTTATAATTTTTAGTTGCCCTTTTGGAATCGTCTTTTTGGGTGTGGGCTAACTGACTAGCTAGTCTGACAAGATCAAGGGTGGATGCTATGTAGGTTTTCTTGACTAACAGAGATAGATCACTGTCTAAACCATTAGGAAACATTGAATTAAAGGCTTTCCTGGTGAATTCAATGTCTACAGGGAGTCCAGAATTTTCTTTAAAAACAATTTAGAGTCTACTATAGTAATCACGAACAGTCCAGAATTTTCTTTAAAAACAATTTGGGTCGACTATAGTAATCACGAACTATAGTAATCACAAAACAGCCTTTTGGCCATGGCATGAGTGTAATTACTTGAAAGATTTGGCAGTTGACTTAACTGGAATTCTAAAAGATTGTTCAGAGCTTTCCTAATTAGTAGTTTTCATCCAATATGGGGCTTGACCTTCTCTAACAAGCATGTGGACTAATCAGTAAAGATTGGAGAAGCCAGGTTGGTAATTTTGAATTACAATTTTGAATTCTTCAGCAAAACTATGAGGATACTCACTTACCTTCGGAAATTTTTCTACTATACCTCTATGTCCAGTTTTGGTCCATGGAATGTAAGAAATGAATAGTTTAGCAGGATCCTCAGAGGCTTAATTTTATTTCATTTTATTTATTTTTTAAAAATGTTTATTTATTTTTTAGAGAGAGAAACAGAGTGTGAGGGGGAGAGGGGCAGAGAGAGACACACACACAGAATCCAAAGCAGGCTCCAGCTCTGGGCTGTCAGCACAAAGCCCAATGCGGGCTCGAACTCACGAACAGTGAGATCATGACCCAAACCAAAGTCCAATGCTTAAGGAACTGAGTCACCCAGGTACCCCTGAGAGGCCTAATTTGAAAAGGGAGAGTTGTAATAGGCTCAGTCAGTAAGGTTTCAGTATTGGAGAAGAAGGGGAGTTCAGATAAAGGAAGGTGTTAGAAGAAGGCAAAAGTGAATCCAGAAGAGGCAGAGCAATGGGGTTGGGGGGACCCTTGCCTGTATTGCTGAAAAAGGCCTCAGATTTTTTTTTCAATCTCCTTTTGGTCATCGTTTATTTACTTCAGTTAACTTAGAAATACTATTTTGTAAAGAGGCACATTAAAGTTCTTTTTGTTTATTCATTTTTGAGAGAGAGACAGAGAGCAAGCAGGGGAGGGGCAGAGAGAGAGGGGGAGACACAGAATCTGAAGCAGGTTCCAGACTCTGAACTGTCAACACAGAGCCCGACATGGGGCTCGAACTAATGAACCATGAGATCATGACCTGAGCCTAAATCAGACACTCAACCAACTAAGGTACTCAGGCGCCCCATGAAGAGGCAAATTTAGAACACTGAATATATTTGGAATCTTCTAAGTATGGATTAAAATAGCTGTCCCGTTCAGTTTATTTGTTTTATTGCTGTGGTCTTCTAATATCATCTGAACGAAAGCAAGTCTGGGGAGATGGAAAGTTCCTCATAGTGGCCGTTGAAGTTCTAAATTATCTTTAGTAAGGTGGGGCTTGCTAGGGACCACTGGAGCACCTGAACATTCCACTGTTAGAGCATGTAGATGATTGCGATCCCATATCCCAGAGGTTTTCTTGAGAGCAAAGAAAAAAAAAGTCCTGAATAAGCCTGATGGCTGTGCTTTTAGGGTTGGGAGCTGTGGTTTGCTTTATAGTGTTCCTATGGAGGAATATTTCTTTTGTTCCTGGCAGATGGCCATTGCCCCAGTTGTCCGATAATGACCTAGGTGTTGCTTCTTGCACTGAAGTTGTCTTGTAGTTGGCAGCCAACTTAATGCCAGTGTGGCCTGTCTGTGCCCAATGTATCCTTTTACAAGAGTCTTTTGCTTGGCAGATTAAATCTTTCTAAAGAAGAGGTGAGCCCTCTAGTAGCGTTTATTTGTTCCACCTGTGCTGACCCACATTTGTTTTTCTTTTGCTCTTAAGAATTCCACAGAATTACACCAAAATTCTACAATGTTTCCAACAAGAAAACAAATGGGTATTCACCAAAATGTACAAAGCCCTTAAATATATCCTGCATGAAATTAGCTCAACTAAAGGGAGAGAGCTCAGAAGCTGCGAGACTCACAAACTGGTCATAGGCAGTGATCCTGGAAGCAAAGAGCACAAGGGGGTAGGGGGTGCGGGTTGGACACTTTGCTCCATTAGGAGGACCGTCATCCTTTGTGGTCATCTCCTTTGGATCCTACTTCTTTTTTTTAAACTATTTTTAAAGTTTATTTATTTTTGAGAGAGAGAGAGAGTGAAAGAGGGGGGAGAGGGGCAGAGAGAGAGGGAGACACAGAATCTGAAGCAAGCTCCAGGCTCTGAGCTGTCAGCATAAGAGCCCAAGGAGGGGCTCGAACCCACCAACCATGAGCTCATGACGTGAGCCAAAATTGGACATGTATCCTACTGAACCACCCAGGTGCCCCCAGATCCTACTTCTTTAAATTTTTTTTTTAACATTTATTTATTTTTAAGAGACAGAGAGAGACAGAGCATGATGAGCAGGGGAGGGGCAGAGAGAGAGGGAGACACAGAATCTGAAGCAGGCTCCAAGCTCTGAGTTGTCAGTACAGAGCACAGCGCGGGGCTCCAACTCACCAACTGCGAAATCATTACCTGGGCTGAAGTCAAATGCTAAACGGACTGAGCCACCCAGTCGTCCCGAAATCCTACTTCTGATACCTAGAATATTGACCTAAAAAAGAGGTAAAACTGAAGAACCTCCCAATTGTCAAAGCAGATGAGTTTGTTTGGGAATAACGGGGATTGCGAGTTGAAACATGCAGACTGAGGCAGGCTACAGGTGGGTGTGTCAGGGTGTGTCGTTGAATGTGTTTATGAGCAGGGAATCCAGAGAGGAACAGTTCACTCAGAACGTGTTAACATAGAAAAAACAAAGACCAGCTTTTGAAAATTCCCCGAGCCGACAAAAGAACCCAGTCATCCAAACAGTTCACTTTAGCTTCTTGTGTGAGGGTGGCCTGACCTGATCTGGGGAATTTCTTGTTCACGTGTGTGGAAACTGTAAGGAAAACATCAGAAGGTTCATACAGAGTATCCTCTGACCAATTGCCTATCATTTAAGAAAATGTCAACATTATCAGTTTTCGGTAAATCCGGCATTTATGGAAAATCGTCTCTTAGTTCTTACATGTTGTTTTCCTAGGTGTAGAGTACATAGGCTTGAAATTCTTTCCCAAAGTAAATAAACCAAAAGGACACAAAACGAAAGGGAAAACGAAGTGAGAGGAAAAAATGGATATAATGATAATACAAAACAGGCAGTTGACAATTTTAAAGAAATAAAATAGGTGGCCTCAGGGGCACCTGGGTGGCTTAGTCGGTTAAGTGTCAAGACTATTGGTTTTGGCTCAGGTCATGATCTCACAGTTTGGTGATCTGAGGCCCTCATCGGGCTCTGTGCTAGCAGCAGAAAGCCTGCTTGGGATTCTCTCTCTCTCTCTCTCTCTCTCTCTCTCTCTCTCTCTCTCCCTCCCCCCCTCTCTCTCTCTGCCCCTCCCTGACTTGTGCTGTTGCTATCTCAAAATAAAATTAAAAATAAAGTAAAATAAAATAATATAGGTGCTTTCAAATGTCATCAGACTAGAAATTTTACTGTAGTTACTCCATGAAATATATCACATGAAACACACAAATTAAAAAAAACATTGAATTAAAAGATTAATAGCAAATCAAGAGTTCTTACCACTGAATACAGAGTTGGGGATGATAGGTTCCAAACAGATACAGCAGCTCCATCTACATAAGAGGAGGCTAAAAAACACTTCATTCTTGCCTATTGTCTTGCTCCTTTGTTTAGAGACAAAGGATGCTCTTAAACCATAAAATCAAATGGTTGTCCCTGGACTGTGTACTCTATATATTGAATTGAATTCTTTACCTTTGCATTTAAAAGCAGTCTGTAGGGTGAGCATGGGTGGCTCAGTCGGTTAAGCAACTGACTTCTGCTCAGGTCATGATATCACGGTTCCTGAGTTTGAACCCTGCATCGGGCTCTGTGCTGACTGCTCAGAGCCTGGAGCCTGCTTCAAATTCTGTCTCCCTATCTCTCTGCCCCTCCACCACTCGTGTTCTGTCCTCTCTCTCTCAAAAATAAAAATAAACATTAAAAAAAGCTTTAATTATGTGAAAGAACCCTTCTTAAAAAAATAAATAAAATAAAAGCAGTCTCTATAAAAGGCCAGGGCCAGAAGGGGTTGAGGAGACGGAAGGGGAGATGTGTTAGAGTATCAAAGAAAGCTTTATGATATTTTGATGTGTAACAAATACATAAATCTGATGGTGGATTTGAATTTCATTATATTCTTCTATTTCAAAGGATTAGAGAAAGAGGCAGTGTGACTAAGGTATAAACATATTTTAACACAGTATATACAGCCAAGAGCAGTGCTCTTCAAACAAGTGTGACTCTGACCACAGTAAGAAATGTATTTTATGAAGATACGTATGTATACTTACATACAACTGAAAAAAGCCAACGCCAACAATCCTTAAACAGTTACGTGCAATGCACACTGACATTTGTAGTTGTGACTTTCTAAACTGATTTCAGGATTTGTTAATATGTTGTAATCTTTATTTTAAAAAAGATGAAATATTTGGGTTAGAGCACTAGGAGTTGAGGTAAGTGTTAATGACAACAAATTGACGTATAAATATAGGTCTTAGATTGCCATATAGGTGGCATTCAACCCACCTATAGGTACAGCAAGTAAATGAAACCAAGAGGAATCTACATGCCTCTTAGCACGGGACTCTGACAATATTCCTAATCATTTGAGGATGAATAAAATACTGACAAAATGGGACTATAAAAAAGAAACAATATTAAATATCAAGAAAGATGGTCATAAACTTGAAGACTCAAAGGAAGAGCTCCATTTTCTGAGTGATTTACTAGGTAAATTAGACAGCATATTACAGTTCCAGCTGCTCATCATCAGCAAAGCAGAAGGCAGTAGATAAGATCTCAGTGGAACAGGGACCCAAGGCTTGGAAAGACCAGATCAAGGTTCTAGAAAAACTAAAAAAAAAGATAATAATGAAATGAAAAGACATAATATAATTACGAATTATAATAATAAAGTTAAAAGTAGACTAAAGTAGTAAAATAAAAAGAATTGATTATAGTGAATAAAAGATTGTATTTGGAGCCAAAATTGGAGCAATTTCTGAGATAATGATGAGGACAAAGATGTAGGGATATAATGTTGGGAAAGAAAATATAGAACACAAAAGAGAAAGGGAGCATGAAGGGAATGTTTATGAGGGAAACATTATAACATATAAGATAAAAAAGTAACCATTTATTTATTTATTTATTTAGGACATTTATTTGTTTCTTTATTTATTTTTAATATAATTTATTGTCAAATTGGTTTCCATACAACATCCAGTGCTCATACCAACAAGTGCCCTCCTCAGTGCCTATCACCAACTTTCCACTCTCACCTACACCCCACCAATCCTCACTGTGTTCTCTTTATTTGACAGTCTCTTATGTTTTGCCTCCTTCCCTCTCTGTAACTTTTCTTTTCCCCTTCCCCTCTCCCATGGTCTTCTGTTAAGTTTCTCAAGGTCCACATATGAGTCAAAACATATGCTTTCTTACTTTCTCTGACTGACTTATTTCACTCAGCATAATACCCTCCAGTTCCATCCACATTGCTGTAAATGGCCGTATTTCATTCTTTCTCATTGCCATGTAGTATTCCATTGTATAGATGAACCACATCTTCTTGATCCATTCATCAGTTGATGGACATTTAGGCTCTTTCCATGATTTGGCTATTGTTGAAAGTGCCGCTACGAACATTGGGGTACAAGTGCCCCTATGCATCAGCACTTCTGTATCCCTTGGGTAAATTCCTAGCAGTGCTATTGCTGAGTCATAGGGAAGTCCTCTTTTTAATCTTTTGAGGAACCTCCACACTGTTTTCCAGAGCGGTTGCACCAGTTTGCATTCCCACCAACAGTGTAAGAGGGTGCCTGTTTCTCCCCATCCTCGCCAGCATCTATACTCTCCTGATTAGTTCATTTTAGCCATCTGACTGGTGTGAGGTGGTGTCTCAGTGTGGTTTTGATATTTCCAGTGTGGAGTTTGGTGAGTTCCTTATAGATTTTGGATACTAGCCCTTTATCTGATATGTCATTTGCAACTATCTTTTCCCATTCTGTTGGTTGCTTTTTAGTTTTGTTGATTGTTTCCTTTGCAGTGCAGAAACTGTTTACCTTGATGAGATCCCAAGAGTTCAGTTTTTCTTTTGATTCCCTTGCCTTTAGAGATGTGTTGAGTAAGCAATTGCTGCAGCTGAGGTCAAAGAGGCTCTTCCCTGCTTTCTCTTCTCGGGTTTTGATGGTTTCCTGTCTCACATTCAAGTCCTTCATCCATTTTGAGTTTATTTTTATGTATCATATAAGAAAATGGTCCAGTTTCATTTTTCTGCATGTTGCTGTCCAGTTATCCCAACACCATTTGTTAAGGAGGCTGGCTTTTTCCCATTGGATACTCTTTGCTGCTTTGTCAAAGATGAGTTGGCCTTACATTTGTGGGTCCAATTCTGGGTTCTCTATTCTATTCCATTAGTCTATGTGTCTGTATTTGCACCAATAACATACTGTCTTGATGATAACAGCTTTGTAGTAAAGGCTAAAGTCTGGGACTGTGATGCCTCCTGTTTTGGTTTCTTCTTCAATACTACATTGGGTATTTGGGGTCTTTGTGGTTCCATCCAAATTTTAGGATGGTTTGTTCTAGCTTTGAGAAGGATGCTGGTGCCATTTTGATCGGGATTGCATTGAATGTGTAGATTGCTTTGGGTAGCATTAACATTTTAACAATATTTGTTCTTCCCATCCATGAGCCTGGGATGTTTTTCCATTTCTTTGTGTCTTCTTCAATTTCCTTCATCAGTTTTCGATAGTTTTCAGCATTCAGATCTTTTACATCTTTGGTTAGGTTTATTCCTAGGTATTTTATGGTTTTTGGTGCAGTTGTGAGCAGGATCAGTTTCTTGATTTCTCTTTCTGTTGCTTCATGATTGGTGTGTAAAAATGCAACCAATTTCTGTATGTTGATTTTGTACCCTGCAACTTTTCTGAATTCATGGATCAGTTCTAGCAGACTTGTGGGGGAGTCTGTTGGGTTGTCCATGTAGACTATCCTGTCGTCTGAGAAAAGTGAAAGTTTGATTTCATGTTTGCCAATTCTGATGTCTTTGATTTCATTTTGTTTTCTGATTGCCAATGCTAGGACATCCAACACTATGTTCAACAACAGCAGTGAGAGTGGACATCCTTGTCGTGTTCCTGGTCTCAGAGGGAAAGCTTTCGATTTTTCCCTATTGAGGATGATATGAGCTGCGGGCTTTTCATAAATGGCTTTTATGATGTTTAAGTATAAATCTTTTATCCCGACTTTCTCAAAGGTTTTTATTAGGAAAGAATGCTGTATTTTATCAAAAGCTTTTCTCTGCATCTATTCACAGGATCATAGAGTTCTTACCTTTTCTTTTGTGAATGGGCAATATCACATTGATTGATTTGTGAATATTGAACCAACCCTGCAACCAGGAATGAATCCCACTTGATAATGGTGAATAATCCTTTTTATATGCTATTGAATTCGATTTACTGATATCTTGTTGAGGATTTTTGCATCCATATTCATCAGAGATATTGGCCTGTAGTTTTCTTTTTCGGCTGGGTCTCTGTCTGGTTTGGGAATCAAAGTGATGCTGGCTTCCTTCCATTTGGAAGGAACTTGTCCTTCCATTTCTGTTTTTTGGAACAGCTTGAGAAGGATAGGTAGTAACTCTGTTTTAAATGTCTGGTAGAATTCCCCTGGGAAGCCATCTGGTCCAGGGCTCTTATCTGTTGGGAGAGATTTGATATTGATTCAATTTCTTCACTAGTTATGGGTGTGTTCAGACTTTCTAACTTTTCCTGTTTGAGTTTGGGTAGTGTGTGTGCATTTAGAAATTTGTCCATTTCTTTCAGGTTGTCCAGTTTGTTGGCATATAATTTTTCATTGTATTCCCTGATAATTGCTTGTATTTCTGAGGGATTGGATGTAATAAATCCATTTTCATTAGTGATTTTATCTATTTAGGCCCTCTGTCTTTTCTTTTTGAGAAGCCTAGCTTGAGGTTTATCAATTTTGTTTATTTTTTCAAAAAACAAACTCTTGGTTTCATTGATCTGTTGTACTGTTTTTTTTTTTTGATTTATATTTTTCCTTTCTGCCCTGATCTTTATTATTTCTCTTCTTCTGCTGGGTTTGGGGTGTCTTTGCTGTTCTGCTTCTAGCCCCTTCAGGTGTGCTGTTAGAATGTGTATTTGGGATTTTTCTTGTTTTACGAGAGACCTTGATTGCAATGTATTTTCCTCTTCAGACTGCCTTTGCTGCATCCCAAAATGTATTTTCATTTTCATTTGTTTCCATATATTTTTGAAATTTCTTCTTTAATTGTCTGCTTGACCCATTCATTCCTTAGACAGATCTTCTTTGACCTCCACGCTTCTGGAGGTTTACCAGAGTTTTTCCTGTGGTTGATTTCAAGTTTCATAGCATTGTGATCTGGAAGTGTGCACAGTATGGTCTCCATTCTTTTATATCGATTGAGGACTGCTTTGTGACCCAGTATGTGATCTATCTTGGAGATGTACCATAAGCACTCGAGAGGAAAGTGAATTCCATCCACTGCTTTGGGATGTAGAGCTCAACATACAACTTTCAAGTCCATCTGGTCCAGGGTGTCACTCACAGCCATTGTTTCTTTAGTGAGTCTCTATCTAGTTGTTGCATGCATTGCTGTCAGTGGAGTATTAAAGTCCCCTGCAATTAGCACATTCTTATCAATAAGATTGCCTAATTTTGTGATTAGTTGTGTTATATATTTGGGTGCTCCATAATTTGATGTGAAGACATTTATAATTGTTAGCTCTTTCTGATGGACAGACCGTGTAGTTGTAATAAAATGTCTTCCTTCATCTCTTGTTACTGGCTTTACTTTAAAGTCTCATTTGTCTGATATAAGTATGGCTACTCCAGCTTTCTTTTGACTTCCAGTAGCATGACAGATAGTTCTCCATCCCCTCCTTTTCAATCTGAAGGTATCCTCAGGTCTAAAATGAGTCCCTTCTAGACAGAAAATAGATGGGTCTTATTTTTTTTATCCATTCTGATACCCTATATCTTTTGATTGGAACATTTAGTCCATGTACATTCAGTGTTATTATTGGAAAATATGGGTTTCAACTCACTGTGTTCTCTGTAGGATTCATGCTTGTAGTGATGTCTCTGGTATTTTGTGTTCCTTGCAACAAGCCCCTCATAGTGTCCCCCTTAGGATCTCTTGTAGGGCTGGTTTAGTGGTGATGAATTCCTTCAGTTTTTGTTCCCTTTGGAAAACCTTTATCTCTCCTTCTATTCTGAATGACAGGCTTGCTGGAAAAAGGGTTCTTGCCTGCATATTTTTCCTGCTCATCACCTTGAAGATTTCCTGCCGTTCCTTTCTGGCCTGCCAAGTTTCAGTATGTCTGCAAGTACCCTGATGTGTCTACCTTTGTATGTTAAGGCTCGTTTATCCCTAGATGCTTTCAGAATTCTGTCTTTATCCTTGTATGTTGCCAGTTTCACGATGATATGTCATGCAGAAGATCGATTCATGTGACTTCTGAGGGGTGTTCTCTGTGACTCTTGGATTTCAATGTCTGGTTGTGGGGAGAAAAATAGCGACCCCTCAGTCTTTCTCCCTGGGCCAGGTGTCCTAAATAACTCCTTTGGATCCCCCTTACTGTGCTATGGGTGCAGATGAAGCAGGCTTTCTTGCTCCACAGGCTCTTATGCCCTATGCCGAGCTGGGTTTTAAACTCTCACTCTGTCCACGTTAATGATGCCGCCTGAAATGTAATCCTGTGAGCTGCAGCACGTCAAGACAGGGGACCGGATTCTCCTTCTGCAGCCTGTAAACCTGACCTACGACCAAACCTAGAGGTGACTCTCCTCCTCCCCAGGTTTGTAGGGAGCCAGCACCAGTTCTAAGAAAGCACTGCGGTTACAGATGGGATCTCTCTCTGAAAGCCCCCGAGGTTTTTCTCTTCTCCAGATACAGACCTATACTTTCCCAGTGGCTCATTCTCTTCTCTTGGTCTCTCCGAAGAGAAGGATCCCTCCCCTCCCTGCCTCTGCAGCCCCTTTAATCTCCTCCACTTTGTAATCCCGCTCCTATGGGGCCAGCCAGTTTTCTCGTTTTCTTCCTAGTACACTCCGTCTCCTTTCCTCCCAGATGCTTGGGCCTCAGAGTCCATTGGCTTCAGCCCTGTTTGTTTGAGAGACACTAGAAGTATGGATCCCCTACTTCTCTGATACCGGGGCCTCCTCATCCAGGGATTTTAAACAGGACTTCCTTAAATGCCCTTCAAGAATTAAATGTACCAGAGGAAAATGTATGCACTCGAAGGAAAGTGGGAATATACTCTTAATGGTTAAGGAGTGAGACATCCTCAGATTATCAGGGGTAACAGGAGAGCCATAATCCTTCTAACGACTTGATTGATTTGTTTTCATATGTGCTAATATGATTTACTTACCTTTAAAAAGGGAACTTTCCTGTTGAAATCTGTCCTGAGCGATTTCAGAAATGGAGTGCTTGCAGTCCAAGGTACGTGATCACTTATCCCCAGGAGTTAGGGGAAATGGGAATAACAGATTACTGTTCTCAAGGTTGTATAGTTTTTAGGGAAACATCGTGGAGATGCCTCGGGGAATATTGACATTGGGTACATGGAAACACTAGGGACTCCATATCCGGGGCATGCTTTAGATGGAGGGATGTTGCATAAAGGAAATATTAGTATTGAACCACTTCACCGCTTAACAATTGTGAGCTCTAGAAAGTGGCATATAATTGTAAATGTACTTGTAAGTATACAAATGGTATTATAGAAATGGAGCATGAATTCACTGCAACTGTATTGGATTTCTCATGAGCCAAATGTTGGGCATAGATTCACAGAGGCCCACATGTCAATTGTGGTTATGCACCATGTGCAAGAAATCTAATCGCTCCAGTTCACTCAGAACTCTCACCAAAATGAAAATTTTCACACTTTGTTTTCCAGAATCATTCAATGGAAATTCCCTTGAACGTATGTCAAAGCGAGAATATCTCCCATACCTGTATCTTTTTGACAACATTGTTCCTCTCAGTAGAATTTTTGTGTATTCTTCCTTTCAGCTGTTGCCTTTAAGACCCTTAATATTTATCTATTGACTTTTCAACACCTCTATCCTGGTTAGAGAAAGGAAGAACTCAAAGCCAAGACAAGACTATATATATCTTTAAAATGTAAAAGGTGTTAGTCTTGTATGAATTGAAACCTTTCCTTCTGTTTTATTCTAAGACCTGAATGAATATATCTCTCTCAGTATGCCTCTTTCACTCTATTTTTTAATCTTTATTTGTTTACTTGAAAGAGAGAGAGAGAGTAAGAGGGAGAGGAAGAGGGAGAACCACAAGCAAACTCCATGTTGTCAGTGTGAAGTGACTTGAGGCTCAATCCCAAAAACGATGAGGTCATGACCTGAGCCGAAACCAAGAGTCAGATGCTCAATGACTGAGCCACCCAGGTGCCCTCTCTCTTTGTGATCTAACTGTTTTTACTCCTTTGCTTTCCATTGCACTCACTGACGCCATAACTCTAATTCATGAAGTGGAGATATTACTGTGTGTTGTACAAGAGGAATATTTTTTGCAAAACATAATTTCCCAGGAGACTCCAATTTCTGGCATTTTTTCCCTATATTATCAGATAAACCCATCGTTCGTGATGAGTTTCTAGTACAGTTTTTAAAAACTATGAAATCGAAGAAGATATTAAAATACTATTGGAGATGCCAGCCAATGGAGAAAATTAATGAAAGATGTGTCTCAAGCTGCTTCACATGGTTTGTCTGGGTCTCTTAGAGGTTTTGAAGATCATCGGGGTGGGGCAGAAGTGTAGGGAAGAGACGTAAGAGACAAGATATTGTATTATTGGTTTCTTGTATTTGCTTTGGACCTGTTTCAGCATCTTAGCCTGTATCAATTGAATTTTTGGCTCATATAGTCTGTCTTTCATGTATATATTTCTACATGGGTGGATCTTAATCTCAAATATCACTGAGTTTGAAAAATCGGACATTTTTCATTTCCCCTTCAGAGCTGGTTTTCTTTGAAGTGTTAAATTTGAAGCTGGATGATCAGGAGGGAGAAAACACATCCCTGGTGTCTGAGAGGGACCAGGATGGAACGTGGGAATCAAGAGCAGAGAAGAAACTAAAAAAAACTCACCACCAGGCCAGAAAAAGGTAAGGCTGATGGCAATGTGTGCATAAATATCATCTCTTCAAGTGGATATTTGTCTTTATGTCAGAGGTCTCCTTGAAAGGAGAAGTACATTTGACTTGCTGATGTTAGGAAATAAAAGATAGTGGTTTCAAATACTTGAAATTTCCAAAAGTTCTGCTCCTCTGGAGAGTACACAAACATGACCATGTTACAACGATGAACAAATGGAGAATGAAATAATACAGTTTTCTAATGTTTGAATGAAATTGGGTTGAATAATAAGTACAGTTAATGGTATTTTACTTCAGGGACATCTGCACCATACGAAGAAGAGAAAGTTTCTCAAAATGTTGTATGAAGCAAGGGAGGAAGTGAAGAGCTGTGTGATTACTCCTACCACCCTGCTCCATAGTCCTTGAATTCCTCTGTTTCCAATACCCTTTTGTGTTTCTTTGCAGTTTACTTGGCTTGACCGGAGGCTGTGACCACAGATTCCCATTGACAATGAAACCCATAAGGCACTACAGGCTTCAACCTGCCCAATTTATTTCTTTTTTAAAAATACATATATTTTTAAAGTTTATGTATTTATTTTGAGAGATAGAGACAGAGAGATTTCATGCATATGCATGCCAGTGCATGAGTGAGGGAGGGGCAGAGAGAGAGAGAGAGAGAGAGGGAGAGAACCTCAAGCAGGCTCTGTGTTGTCAGCACAGAACGGGATGTAGAGCTTGAACTCAAAATCCATTAGATCATGACCCGAGCTGAAACCAAGACTTGGAGGCTTAAGCAACCGAGCCACCCAGGCCCTGTCTCTCTTAGTATTGTCATGGAAAGTCTTACAAATTGTCATCCTATCTATTGTGTTCTTCTTGAGAATTCTATGAGAGTATATGGAACACACTTGTCAGGGCACTTTAGAGAATATTTCTTTTCACACTTTGTTTCTCAAATATATGTTTTATCCAAGTCTCCATTTGCCCCCAATACACAGGAACTGTACAATTAATTTTAACATGTTTTCAACATTTCTTCCAGGAAGAAATTGTTTCAAATATGCTACATATTCTGAAATGACCACTGCTTTTAGAAGATCAGCCAACTGGAAACGTTTGTGGACTTCCTTTCAGTGACTCAAGATTTCAGAGAGTGAACCACCAGGAATGTCTGTTGAAGCTTGCTACCTCCACCGGGGCCTACTTGTTCCGAACACTGCTAGAGGTCAGATGGCAACATCGAAATTTGAGAAATGATGTTTGAAAGGAAACTGTAATTCTGATAAGTGGAGAATCCAATGAGTATATCTTGGTGATATAAGAAATTATATCCAAAGATGTCTTGATATTGAATTATTATTGTAGCTGTGAATAAAGACTGTTTCTCTGATATATTGCTGGACTGTATTTGATAACATTTTATTTAGAATTGTTTCTCCCTGATCCTAATTGATACTGATTTGTTTTTATTTTTGGATCCCTATCTCAGCATTTTGGCATTAAGCGGACTTGATAAAATGAAGTGAAGTTCCTAGCTGGGGGAATAGTTGAAATAGTGTTGGAAGTCCCCAGCTCTCTAAAGGGTAACTGTCTAACTCAGTTAGGAAACCACATCTAGGTGCCTTTATTAGGAAAGAAAAGATGGTCATCTTTTCTGAGCGCTGATTCTATTCTAGCTTTCAATTATCTTGTGTCACGTTTAGCCATTTACTTTATACTAGGAAAATTCTTCTTTAAATAAATGGTTTTAGCAGTTCTTCTGCTTATTATTATTATTTTGAGAGACAGAGAGAGAGACAGAGAGTGATAGGGAAGGGGCAGAGAGAGAGAGAGAGAGAGAGAGAGAGAGAGAATCTGAAGCAGGCTCCAGGCTCTGGGCTGTCAGCCCAGAACATGTGGTGGGCTCATACCCACAGACGTTGAGATCATGACCAGGACCGAAGTTGAACACTTAACCCATGGAACAACCCACGCGCCCTGTTAGGGTATCTATTCTTTTTGAGACATTGGGAGAGAAAAATCTGGCTCTGTGTGAGGATCTTTTTGCCCAGCTCTCATGTCAACATTTTTTTCTTGAGTCTCTTTTCTTTTTTGCCTTGGTCTTGTAATGATCTAAGGTGCCAGTGAGATAGCAGAGGGGAGGGAAATATTCTAAAAGTAAATAGTTTAAATTCTGAGATCTAACCCTCCACACTTAAAAACATCTGCTGAACACATTAGACTCAGTTTGATAGTGAAAGGCAAACAAACACTCAAGAAAAAAAACCAACCAACCAGCCAACCAACCAAACAAACAAAACAGACTCTTACAGACTTGTTTCATTTGTAGAGAAGAGCGTCACAAAAGAAACAAGTAGCTTCTGCTAGAAATGTCCTTTCATCCACTTCTTATTTATTCAGAGATGTAAGAAAAATAATTAGTTGAAAAGCAATTTTTTCCTCAAACAATGTATCTGATTTTCACTGGAAAAACAATAAGGAAGAGATTAACTTGTCATCATTTTGCTACAGTAGTCTACAAAGATAATTTGCTAAGCACTTTCCACAGAATAGGTACTATCTTAAGAATGAAACACCATTATCACATTTAATCCTACAGTAATCCAATGAAGTAGTTGATACTAGTATTTCAATTTTACCAACAGGAAAACACAGATACATATAGATGGACAAATTGCTCAAACTGGGATTTGAACCTCGTCAGGTTCATTTCAGAGACCACGTTTTTTTTTAAACTTCCACATTTGAAGATAAAGCTGAAATCATCAACGGGATAAGAAATACTGGAGTTAAAAAAAAGATTCCATAACATTATCTGATAAAAGGTAAATAGACTCAAACCAAGAGTCTTAATATGTTAAAAACCCAGATACAAGCAAAAATAAAGGGCAGTTTATAAAAACATTTTTTAAAACTAAGAATAATGTTATTGAGAATAACATAGTTGCATAATAACTAAGACTTTATGATGAAATTGAAGTAACTGAGGGTGCAGTCACAAAATTCTTTATAAAGGAATGTAAGTCTTTACACAACAGTTCAGTTATTATCAAACAAATGAAAATTTCTGTAAATGACTGCCAAACATCCTGAAGATTCCACTGTCTGGCCATTTGGGGAGATAAAACCTCTTTGGTAGAGCTAACAAAATAAACGTTAGACTTCAAAGCAAAAGGGGGTGGTGAAAAACCCTACCTTAAGGATTTTATGGAATATTAAAGAAAAGTACCAGCATCATCTTCTCTGGCCCCCCCTTTTTTAGACATAAATGATTACAGGGAGAATGGAGAAGTTATTTTATTGCAGGAGAGAAGCTTATTTATAGTGGTGATAGTATAGGCTGAACTGTGTCTCTCCCAAAATCCATGTGCTGAAGCTCTCACCTCAGTACCTCAGACAGTGACTTTATTTACATATAGGGCCATTAATGATGTGATTAAGTTAAAATGAGGCCTTTAGGGTGAGCCTAATTGAATCTGTCTACTGTCTTATTTAAGAGGAAATTTGAACACACAGAGACACACCAGGAATTTAAAAAAATTTTTTAACATTTATTCTTTTTTTGAGAGACAGACACAGGCAATCTGAGCATGGGAAGGACAGAGAGAGAGGGAGACACAAATCTGAAGCAGACTCCAGGCTCTGAGCTCTCAGCACAGAACCCTATGCAGGGCTTACTCACAAACAGCATGAGCTGAGTCAAGTCAGATGCATAACCCACTGAGCAACCCAGGAGCCCCTAAACCCTACTTCCTATACCAAGGAATATTGACCTAAAAAAGTGGTAAAACTGAAGAACCTCCAAATTGCCAAACCACTATATGCACTCGGGAAGAAAATGAATTCCACTGCTTTGGGATGTAGAGTTCTAAATATATCTGTCAAGTCCATCTGGTCCAATGTGTTATGCAGGGCTACTGTTTCTTTAGTAATGCTCTGTCTACTTGACCTATCCATTGTTGTAAGTGGAGTACTAAAGTCCCATGCAATTAGCACATTCTTATCAATAAGATTGCTTATGTTTGTGAATAATTCTTTTCTATATTTTGGTGCATCCGAATTCAGTGCAAAGACATTTATAAATGTCAGTTCTTCATGATGGATAGACCCTGTAATCATTATATAATGCCCTTCTTCATTTCTTGTTACTTGCCGTTACTTTAAAATCTACTTTGTCTGTTATAAGTATGGTTATTCCGGCATTCTTTTGACTTCTAGTAGCATGACATATATTTCACCATGCCCTCACGTTCAAACTGAAGGTGTCCTCAGGGCTAAAATGAGTCTCTTGTAGACAGCAAACAGATGGGTCTTGTATTTTTTATCCATTCAGATACCCTGTGTCTTTGATTGGAGCATTTAGTCCATTTACATTCATTGTTATTATTGAAAAATATGGGATTAGAGTCATTATATTTACTGTAGGTTTCATGCCTGTAGTGATGTCTCTGCTACTTTGTTTTCCTTGCAACATTTCCTTCACAGAGTCTCCTTTAGGATCTCTTATAGGGCTGGTTTCATGGTGATGAATTCCCTCAGTTTTTGTTTCCTTTGGAAAATCTTTATCTCTCTTTCTATTCTGAATGTCAAGCTTGCTGGGAAAAGGATTCTGGATTCACGTATTTCCTGTTTATCACATTGAAGATTTACTTCCATTCCTTTCTGGCCTGCCAAGTTTCAGTAGATAGGTCTGCAAGTACCCTGATGTGTCTACCTTTGTATGTTAAGGCTCATTTATCCCTAGCTGCTTTCAGAATTCTCTCTTTATCCTTGTATGTTGCCAGTTTCACTATGACATGTCGTGCAGAAGATTGATTCACGTGACTTCTGAGGGGAGTTCTCTGTGCCTCTTGGACTTCAATGTCTGTTTCCTTCCCCAGGTTGGGGAAGTTCTCAGCTATGATTTGTTCAAGTACTCCTTCGGCCCCTTTTGCTCTCTCTTTTTCTTCTGGAATTCCTATGATACGGATATTGTTCCCTTGGATTGCATCACTGAGTTCCAGAAATCTCCTTTGGTGCTCCTGGATCAATTAACCTCTCTTGTCCTCATATTCCTCTTTTTCCATACTTTTATCTTCTAATTCACCTATTGTCCCCTCTGACTCTTCAATCCATGCTGTGACCACATGCATTTTATTTTGCACCTCATTTTGATAGCATTTTTTAAATATATAATGACTATTTTTAGATCCTTTTTTAAAAATATTTAAAAAAACTTTTTTAAATGTTTTATTTAGTTTTGAGAGAGAGAGAGACAGCGTGAGCAGGGGAGGATCAGAGAGAGAGGGAGACACAGAATGTGAAGACAGTGTCCAGGCTCTGAGCTAGCTGTCAGCACAGAACCTGACACAGGGCTCGAACCCACGAACCATGCGATCATGACCTGAGACAAAGTCGGACGCTTAACCGACTGAGCCACCCAGGCGCCCCTATGTTTAAGATCCTTGATCTCTGCAGCGACGGAGTCACTGCTGACTTCTAAGCTTTCTTCAAGCCCAGCAGTGAAATCTATGACTATTATTCTAAATTCTTCTTCAGTTTTCTTCCTTCTGTCTGTTTTGATCAATTCTTTAGCTGTCACTTCTTCCTGGAATATCTTTTCAGGAGAATTCTTCCTATACCTCATTTTGGCTAGTTTTCTGTCCCTTTCAAGTTTTAAAAACTTGTTATGTGCTCTGCACCTGTGAGTACTGCCATTAAATCGGCTCATACATTGTCCAGGGCCTAGCCATTCAGGAGGTGATTTTTGGAGAGGGTTACTTGTTCTTCATTGTGGTGACGTTGCTTATTATATTTCCCTACTTGTAGTACTGTTTTGGACCCTCCAACAGGTGTGCTTTTGATTCCTCCTAGACGTAGCCCTGGCATGGAAAGCAGACAGACAAAAAACCAGGAAACAAAAATACGCAAACAAACCAACAAATAAAACAAACAAGAAGGCAGACAAAAACCAAAAAAAAAAAAAAAAAAAACCAGAAAAACGAAGATAGTCTAAAAGCAAAATTCAGAAACACCCTACAAAAGTAGAGAACAGTGTGGAGGTGGTGCTGATGGAAGAGCATATACAAAGAGAAAAATAACAGAGTAGGGGAGAAAGAAACGGAACACTGACCAGGAAGAGACTCAAAGCCTTAATCCACAGAGAGAGAAAGGAGAATCATGAAGGAATGAAAAAAACCAAACAAACAAAAATAATGTTACCCAGAGAAACAAAATGGACTGATTATTCCAAAAAGAGAGAGAAAGGAAAGGAAAGAAGGAGGTGAAGACCATGAATCCAGAGAATAGATGAAATAGATCTGTTTAAGCAAACCCAAAACCAGAGTAACCAGCCTAGAGCAGGTAAGTGAAAAGGAGGAAAGGGAGAGGGTATGTGCCTAAGGAGAAGTGACCTAGAGTTAATCCCGGCAATGCCTCAGTGCTGGTCTGGATGAGGGGGCCATCTGGTTCCCAGCATCTGTCTAGCTCCAGTAGATTAGATGCAGTTCAGCACCAATGGGCGTGGCTTGGTGTAGGCGGGTCTCGCCTCTACTGTGCGACCCGAGGACCAATCCCTGAGGCCCTGCCTCGGTGGTTGTGGGGAGAAAAATGGCGACCTCGCAGTCCCTTCTCCGTGGACCAGGTGTCCCAAATCAGTCCTTTGGATCCATCCTCACTGTGCCGTGGGCGGAGACGAAGCAAGAAGCAGGCTGTCTCGCTCCGCCGTCTCCTAGGCCCCATGTTTGACGGGGTTTTAGACTCCCAGTGTGTCCACGTTAATGATGCTGCCCGAATTGTAATCCCGTGGCCTGCAGCACTTCACGGCAGCGGACCGGATTCTCTTTCTGCAACCTGTGCCCTTGACCTACCAACAAACCTGGAGCTGACCCTCCTACTCCCCAGGTATGTAGGCAACTGGTGCCAGTCTGAAGAAAGCCCTGCAGTTACGTGTGGGATCTCTCTCTGAAAGCCCTGCAGTTAGAGGGAGGATGATAGGATCCCTCTCCATCCCGGTCCGAGAGGTTTCTCTTCTCCGGACACAGAACTATGCTTTCCCAGTGGCTCATTGTCTTCTCTTCGTCTGCCTGCACAGAGGGATCCCTCCCCTGTCTGCCTCCTTAGCCCCTTTAATCACCTCCACTTTGCAATCACCATCCTATGGGGCAGGCCAGTTTCCTCGTTTTCTTCCCAGTACACTCCGTGTCCTTTCCTCCCAGACGCTTGGGCTTCAGAGTCCATTGGCTTCAGCCCTGTTTCTTTGAGAGACACTGGAAGTATGGATCCCCTACTTCTCCCATACCGGGGCCCCCTCATCCAGGGATTGTAAACAGGACTTCCTTAAACGCCCTTCAAGGATTCAATGTAACCAAGGAAAATGTATGCACCCAATGAAAAGTGTGAGAATCATCTTAATGGTCAAGGAGGGAGACGTCATCAGATTATGAGGGGTAAACACGAGAGCCATAATCCCTCTCACGACTTGATTGATGTGTTTTCGGTTGTGCTAATACCATTTACTTACCTTTATCCAGCGAACTCTCCTGGTGGAAAGCTGTCCTGAGCGATTTCAGAAATGGAGTGTTTGCCTTGCAAGGTAAGTGATCGTTTATCCCCAGGAGTTAGAGGACGAGGGGAGCGCAGAAAACTCTTCTGAAGGCCTTATAGTTCTTTTAGGGCAAAGAAGCACTGTGAGATGTCTAAGGGAGAATGGACACTGGGCACCTGGAAATAGTAGGGACTCCATGTCCAGGGCATGCTTTAGATGGAGGGGAA